>JAOXYM010000009.1:4285789-4302513 GCA_028567055.1 Leptatherina wallacei
TATCACACTCAAAGCGTCATCAAAATGATAAACTAAATAGATCTGAGGATTTACTTTTTAACTTACAACTAAACCACAAATTTCTTAATATTTATTAAACATTTTTAGCATCATGCAAAAAGCATATTTTAACCAACCATGAAATAATGTTACTGTTTTTTTCAGTCATGTAGTGAAACGCTTTAAACACATCAGTGCTTTTTTATATAATGAAATAAAAAAACATCTTGTAAACAAAAACAGCAAATACTGATTTACTAAATAATCAGGTTACTACACTTGTATAAGAGGAAAGATGTGTATACACACTGAAATAAAGTACCTATGGCAAAACTTTTGTGCTGACAAGCACAAAGGTTTTTGTTTTTGTTTATTTATGATGATCGCCTTTACTCTTCAACACAGCCAAAACATTCATAGGCTAGCATCTTTGTAATTTTTTCAAAAAGTCATCAGGACCAGCTCTCAAGGTTTCCTGACTGACTTTCTAAAGTTCTTCCTTCAGATGCTGGCTGGCTTTTGGCTGCCGTTCCCTATCAAGATGATCCCACATGCTTCAGTATTTTAAAGGTCCAGGCTGTGGAGTGAATTCATCACTCCATAAGACCTGTTTGCCACCGATTTTTTGTTAAATTTGTGACATTTGGCACACCCACCTTTCCATATAAACCATTTTGAATGAGGCATCAGCAAGCAGAACACAAAGCAAACTGAATGCATCTCTCGAGTTCAGATACAGTTAATCTGCTGGATAGCTGTTGTTTTTTTTGCTGTTTGTTTTTGTTATGCCTGACACTTTTGTCCTCAACTTATCCAGTTTCCTCTTTTTTTTTCAACCATGCTGAGATATGTCAAATTGTTGGCTAATAGTTCTTTGGGAATCACCTTTTTGGTGCAAAAATATAATTTTATGACAATCTAATTGTGTTGCATTTGGATTTTTTTTTGGTAAATACAACTAAAGAAATGGGTGAAAAAAAGCATTTCTTTGCAAGAAACTGCAGGGAATAAAGTGCCTAAAGAAAATTGGTTCTCTGCTAAGTTATCTAAAATGTGCTATCAGCCTGTATTTAGTGGTTTCACAAGCAATCAAAACATTATTTCTCTGAAAATGTTGAGGTACAAAGACTGGAGTAAAAAAAATATGAAAAAAACTTGGAAAAACATCTTCAAAAAGCCTGGAGAACCAGCTTGAGATGACTTTATAATATTTAAAGAAAGTCTTGAACTAACAAGCCAACATTTGCATTTCAGGTTTTTATCATTTTGATAACACCTTATATTTTGGATTTCTAAAAATACATATACATGGAATATTGTAAACTGTTTTTCTTATTCTCACCTTATGTCAATTAAGTTTCAGTGTATTTTTTTCATATTCTTTAAATGTTGAGATATTTAATCTAAATTGAATCTTATTTTTTTCCAATTTCTTATTTGTTTTTGTTTCTTTGTTTTAAAGCACAGCAGGGTTATACAATCTAAGAGTGGGATCACAAGTTCATGTGAACTGAGCCATAGTCTTTGGACCAAAACACAGTGGAGCATAACAGAATAGTGGGGTTCCATCCCCCCTTATTCCAGACTACTGACCCTGTTAAACCATATCCACTCCACTTCATAGCTAAAAATAAATTAAAGTTGGCTGTTGCGCTGACCCACACATCCACAGTCATGATTCCCCTGCTCACTATGGATGGCTGAAACTAGACTTACTTCGGCGGAGAGAGATGGATAATATTTCATGTGCCAAAATGACTCACTTAGTGTTTAAAATTTCACCCCAGAGGGCACTTCTTGATTCTTTGGATTTTTCTACATAGGAAACCTTTTAGAGAACTCAATCTCTGCCATTATTTTTATGTGTTTTAATTTTGGACTGATTCTTTTGGTCACACTGAAACACACAGTGGTTTTCCTCTTACAGATCTAGACCTTTTATTCAGTCAGCTTATTAAAATACACAGATTCACTGAGTTGCAGGTGACTGGAGGCAAATTACACATAGCAGCCATAACCAGCGTTTTATGGCAACGCTTATTGCTAAGAGATCCATCTGAGATTATTTAAGGACCGTAGCAAACTGAAGATTTTCTGCCTGGGACTGTGAGCCTCACCGAGCTGAATGACTGTGATTGCCATCGTCTTCCAGCCTCCATAGTGTCATCCAAGAGCCACATAGAGCGTACATTTATGTATATGTGCTGGATATATTGTTATCAGGGCATCTGAAGGGGGCTGCAACAGCTGCATGAGAAGAGGACAAATCAGTGCTCTGACTCAAAATTTTGTTTTTTTTCTCCAACATGTTGAAGGTTTTAGATTTTGATACACCGGGTGTCATTGGGAAGCCATATTTTGGTTCCAAATTGATTCTGCAACCTGACAATGACCTCAGATATCCACAAACAGCTCTGGTAGCCTGTGAAAGAAAAAGAAAAAAACTGTGCCTGTCCACTTAGAGATTGCTTTTACTTTGGTTCCCTCTTCATGCACAGTTCCTTTGACATCAAGATGTAATTTGTGTTTTAAATCTATGCACATTTTCCTCATTTATTCTATGATGCAGAATCTATAGGACGATATGGCCTCAAATGTATATTCCAGTATAATTTTGAAGCATGTGCAGTAACGATATATATTGGGATATATTCTTTCTTCTGTATATAAATGCCAAAATGACTGTTTCTGAACATACAAATCACAGCAGAATGAACACAAAAAGGTATAAAATCCAATTTTCAGAAAATTAAAACCTATTTAAAAATTCTAAACCTTTCAAGTAATTTTTAACGGATCTTGTGCATGGTGTTTTTTTGTTTTACCTTCAGTTAAAGTCTTTAGTGATGAATATATCTTTGCGGTATTTTGTGAACATTAAATGCTCGACAATGCAAGACAATCATTTTGACAGTTTCTAAATAAGCATATTCAACAACTCAAATTAAACCATTAAGCCTTTTTGGTCCCTGACTTCTAGTAGAAATACACAAATTTTCATTTTAACAAGTTTATGAAAAGAATTGAAATTACTACATATTTCGGAGACAGGTATTTCTGACCACGGGATTTTGTGCAGTTCTATTTTCAGATTCCAGGATCTGATCAAAGGGGTTTAGAGAAACATCTTGCAGAGTTTATGAGGGAAACACTGAAAACTGTCATGACAATCTGCTGTTTATTATGAGGTTAAAACAACTATTTAGAAGTTACATTCAAAGCAGATCAGTCACACTTCTGCTGCAGTAGCACCGGGCATGTGAAGCTGTCTGACTTTTTTTCCCTCACTCTGCTGGAGGATCAGCTGATGTGTGAAATCGGATCAGAGAATGCTGATAACTACAAGAGAATAGGCCATTTCATAGCAAATATAATTTCCCAATTCAAAGCGGAAAGCAGCAAAAATAGAACAGTCGCATATTTTAGAGAAGCGGAGCGGCTTCAGAAGCGCTACACGATGTGCCTGGTGGAACCACCGCTTGACTTGATCTGCGCATTCAGCAGTGAAGCCGCAGCACAGTGCTTCCACAACGCTTCCACATTCTGTGGGACTCGATTTCAATCGCTTCTCTGTCAGGTCCATATGATTGATGTTGCACCGGTCTCCTTAACAAGAAGCACCTCATCTTCCCCCACCCGCTCCATGCTTTTGATTAAAGTAGGCACAGCTATGGCTGTAGGCTGATAGAGCCAAAATCTCTACTGTTGGCCAAATTTATACCGTTTCTACCGTATACCGTTTTTACAGCTCACCCCTAATCTATAGTTGTTGTTTCGAGGCAGTAAAGCCGTCCCAGACCATAACATTTCCACACCCATGCTACAAAGTTAGGATGAGGTTTATGTCTTGTCTGTATTTGCCTGAGTGCACTGCTCCAAAAGTTGATTCTAATACTCAGTAAAACCTTCCTGCTGGCCAAAATTCTCTCATGCAGCTAAAATGTTACTAATAAATGCAAGAGTTAGTTAATTGAAAAAAAAAAAACTCTTCCTAATTTGTTCCCATTCAGAAAAAAAAAAAGTTTGTTTCTGTCTGAATTTTCTGGAGCAGTCATTCCTGAACAAAATACCCTGGAGCTATCATTTGAACAATACACCCATGGTAGCTTCCTTTAAAGTGGACTCATCAATTTCAAAGAATTTGAAATGTTTTTGGATTCTTTTGTGAGAGTTGTAAGCATCTCTATATCAGACTAGATTTCAAGGTTATCAAGTATCTATGAAACTGGCTTGTTTTATGAGAACGTAAGAGCAAGGACTCCTTTCCATGACGTCAAGGTTCTTTCAGTGCTGTACCACTTGGGAGAGGTCATGAAAGAACCACGGCAGCTCTCTAAGATGCTTAAAACAGTCTATATTCCAGTTACTTTGAAAAATTGTGTGTACCTGTGACAGGTGGGGAGCAAACAAAGTGAACATGAGGAAACAACATCAAGTTTAAATGGAAAAAGGAAGTTCATTTAAAACAACCAAATAAAGATTACAATGACCAATGATTATAATGATGAGTAGCTAAAAAGTCTTTTGTTCTAAAAAGGAATGGAGGTCACAATTAGGCAGTGTTGTCCATGTGGTCTCCACCAGCATGGTCCTACACCTTCCCCGTGGATGCCTGGAAGCAGAAAGTAACCTCCGCCAGTATGCAGTGTCTAAACTGCTCAAGCACAGATGGACTTTGTTTCCAGGTGTTACTATGGTCAGACCGATACTTCCACACCAGGCAGAGCTTCTTGCTCTGCCTCTGCGTGTATTCTGAGCCGTAACACCTGTCTTTTGTCTGGTTGGTCGACGTCTGAGACATGTTTTTCTTGAGTATTTCCTTGAAATGAAATGAAAAATACTTTATTAATTTCAGAGGGAAATTATTATGTTGTAGTATGTTTTTTTTGTTTTTTTTTTGTTTGTTTTTTTTATCAATCAGAAGAAGATATTGCCTTGTTCCAGATGATGATGGCTGCTGGCAGGAATAATCTCCAGTACCTTTCCATCTTGCATTGGACTTGACGAAGCCTCACACTGAACACACTGTTGTTTCTTTACTGAGTTATGTAGAGAAATGGTGAGAGGACAGTCCCCTGTGGTGCGCCCTACCATCTCAGACACACAACCTTTCAGTCTCACAAACTATGGTTATTTTGGTTGTCATAAATCCAGGTGGTTGTGGAGGTATCCATCTGGAATTAATGGAGCTTCTCATAGAACAGAGCAGGCTGAATCATATTAAAAGCACTTGATGAGAGTGGTCTCTCCGAAGCAGGTAGATGATGGCGTCTTCACCCCCCAGCCCATTACGGTATGCAAACTGTAATGGCTCCTGACATGTGCTCACTTGCTTATTGAGAAGAACTCAAAGGATATAAAATTGAGGTGAGTTGAAAAGATATAATGTTAAAGAACAAATAAATGAACAAACAAAAACCAATTAAATAAAAATCCAGTTTATTGTCACCCCTGTTGTGTGCTGCACACTGTGTGATTCAACTTCTTTGCCTTTTGTTGAAGTGGATGATTTAGTATTATTCTCTGAGTTGTGGCTATTTTTCTTGAACTGCATCACAAGCACACTGCAGCATTCCCAGCTACGCTATCTTCCTCTAACAAGGCTGGCTGCTAATTTATCAAGTGCTCTATTTGTTTTTGGAAGAGCTTTTCAAAGATTAAACTAATTACAAGGAAATAAATTACAAACCCCTTTTAGGAAATCAGTTTGTCTCAATAACCAGTGTAGTACACGGTGTAAAAAAAGGTAAGATGAATTCATAAATGATCCATTAAAGTAAATGCATTAACTGTATTTTTGCACATTAATCATGTGGATGTTAATTTCTGCCTCTGTGTGTTTCACACAGTAAGTGAGGCATTCGGAATGTAGCTGTTTATTAAAAGGCAGCTGCACCTGATGGGCTGCTGTGGCCAAATGAGTTGCCAAAAAATGAGAGAGGTTCAAAGCCCAAAGTGATTTCAGCTGCTTTATTTGTCAGCCAGTTTAGATTTCCTATTTCTTGTTACACAGCTGAAACCAAACTGGTCATTTTCCATGTGAGCATTTACATAATTACAGTCTACAGAATCAGGCAACATGTACATATGAGTCTGTTTTTACAGAGTGTTTTGTTGTAAACTTTTCCAGGAATAATCCTCGAGACCTTTCATATTTTATCATTTATACCTTAGCTAACAGACTATCCAAAGGGGATCATAAACACAAAAGTAAACATAAAGCATCCCAAAACACAATGAAGAAGTGTAAGTTGGGATAAATGTGCCAGCTTGTACCTCTGCCATTCAGCTCCTCTCTGAGGCAATATGTTACATTCATAGTCTCCTCACAAAGGCAGCGATCACTTTTTCACCCATGATGTTTCCCTTGGGTGCATGCTATTGAAGTTCTGCTTTATTGTTAGCTGCCAGGTTCAGCTTCCCCTTCTACTCTCTCGTCATATACGCTAACACAATGCACATTTTAATTCTGAAATTTGGAAAAGGATCAAATGCTTAATAAGAACATGCATGATTTCTTCATTTGCTAGGGTGAGGTGATACATGGTTCTTGCCCTTAAATGCCACCAGATACAGAAAGGATGCTAATTAGAAATCAGACTGGGGGAAGTATTGATCATATTGAAGCCCTGTTGGTTAAATTGTGCCTTAAAGTGCCAGGAGATTTGAAGGTATTTGATTTCTAAATAAACCAATGACGGCTCTGCACAGCTTGTGAGGTTTTGACCTGCATGTGGCACCAGATTACTCTGGCAGGCTGCCTGTGGTAGCTGTTCAAAAGCAGCAGCAGCTCACGAGATGGTGTGGGAAATAATAAGGAAGGAAAAACACAATATTTCTATGAACGTTAAGGGTCAAAGGATTTTGACACCAAAATTCTTGATTAATGTGTGGATATTTATTTATATATTTGTTTATTTTTAGGGAGGCACCATTATTCAGCTTTTTGACTACAATTGGCCAATCAGCAAATAAGACAGCAGTGATTGATTTTTCTGAAGTTGAGTTTCAACTTTTTTATTTACATTCAATGTATTTAAAAAAACAATGGTAACAGAAGAAGTCATTGAGTTGAAAATGTTACATTTTTTTCTGTTTTTTTTAAATCATTTTTCAAATTGCCTTTTTTTCATTCTTATTTCATTTTACAAAAACAAACAAAAATTTTAAGTTATTACGTCTAACATTGTTATCTGTAATTGTTATCTGAAAATTTAAGTGTCGCTTTTTTCCACCTGTTTTTTTGTTGTTATTATATTATTGTATGAGGATAAATGAAAAAAGCCTACTTTTGCATCTTGACATAATATAGAAGTGTTGACATGTTCCCAGGATCCAATAGATATTTACCCAGACTCTGAAAATGGAAGTATTGGATTTTATTTGATATCTTCTCAATTGATACCGTGGACCGTGTTTTGTTGTTAGCATGCTTATGTGTTTTTGGATTGCTTGTTCATTTCCCCTACATATATCTCCTGCAGCAAATATTTTGAGAGTTGAAACTTTGCCTTATTAATGCTTCATTCTCTTAAACCAGTCCTGGTGGTGGTGGTGGTCACGTCTACATGAATTGGTCAACTGATATTATTATGATTATGGTGTTTGTGTCCTCATTGGGCTCTGCATCACATTATTATGTGAAAACAGAAAACAAAGCAAAACAAAAAGTCATTTTATCCTCATTCTTAGAAAAGGAGCGATAATAAACGGATGGTTTCAGTAATCTTGTTGTTTTGCTTAAACTCACTCATGTTGGGTATTTTATAATCACAGCTCTAAAGCACTGATGGTGTGAGCACTCTGTTTTGGTTAAGTAGGACACATAGTCCTTGCGTGGATGAGTACAGCCCACGGCCATGTTAAAGAACGAAACAATCACAATCTGCCTTCGCCTTTCGATGAATATAATTGTGTCTGCTGTAAATGCCTTCAGGTCTTCTGGTTTGATGCTTTTTTTTTATCACTGTTTACTTTGAGACAGCGAATGTATTAGCTGATGGAATGAATGAGATAAAACCGGAGAAGGCGGTTTGTGCATACAGATTAGAGTGGTGATAATGGAAGCAGTCATACCTTAAGATACACAAGAACACATCAAAGACAAACTCTTTTAAGAACTTCAGCACTGTAGCGTGAGCTTACTGTAGAGGACCGGTGATCATTCAGCATTGTACACTCACTGGACACTTTATTAGGTCCACCTTTTCAACTGCTTGTTAACACAAATAGCTAATCAGCCAATCACATGATAGCAACACAATGCATTCAGTCGGGACAACTTGCTGAAGCTCAGTTTGAGCTTCAGAATAGGGAAGAAGGGGAATTTAAGTGACTTTGACCGTATTATGGTTGTTGGTCTGAGTATTTCAGAAATTGCTGATCCACTGGGATTTTCACTTGCAGCCATCTCTAGGGGCTCCAGAGAATGGTCAAAATTTGGTGGAAATATCATAAAAGAATGAATCCATCTTGCCTTGTATGAATGGTTCAGGCTTCTGGTGGTGGTGTAACGGTGGGATATTTTCTTCGCACACTTTAGGTCCCTCAGTCCGAACTGAGCATGGATAAAAAGCCACAGCCTACCTGTATATTGTTGCTGACCATGTCCATCCCTTTATGACCACATTGTACTATCTTCTGATGGCTACCTCCATAATGCACCATGTCACAAATCTCAAATCATCTCCATTGAGCATGACAATGAGTTCACGGTACTCTAATGGCCTCCACAGTCACCGGGTCTCAATCCAATAGATCATCTTATGGATGGTGGAACGGGAGATTCTCATCATGGATGTGCAGCAACTGTGTGATGCTATCATGTCAATATGAAGCAAAACTCTGAGGAACATTTCCAACACCTTGTTGAATCTATGCCCCCAAGAATTAAGGCAGTTCTGAAGGCAAAGGGGGGTCCAACCAGATACTAGGAAGGTGGACCTAATAAAGTGGCTGGGGATGTAGCTACCATCACTGCCAGTACAGAAAGCATTGTGTATTTTATGTTGTGAAGTAAAACACAGAGGCCATCCACATTTGGTTTCATCAACTAGGGCTGGGCAATATGGGCTCAAATCTATATATCTATTAATATCTAAATGCGGTATAATCCGAAGCATATGCGGTAACGATATATATTTATTGCAAAATATTCTTTTCTTCTGTATATGTATATGTCAAAATGACTGTTTCTGGACATACTTACATACGAGATACATCACAGCAGAATAAACACTTCAAAAAAATATAAAAAGCCATTTTAAGAACATTTATTGTGCAAAATGTAAAAAACATGGAAAAGCCTTTCAAGTAATTTTTAACAGATCTTGTGCATGGTCCTTTTTTTGTTTTACCTACAGTTAAAATCTGTCTATGAAGGGAAACACTATTCTTACTGTCATGACAATCTACGCTATTTACTATAAGATTAAAACGACTATTTAGTTACAGCCAAAGCAGATCAGTCACTTTTCCTGCTGCAGCACTGCTTTGCCTTATATGCTGCTGTGAGATTTCTTTTTCTTTCCCGCCACTGTGCTGGTGGAACAGGTGCTGTTTGAAATCATTATGGTATCAGCGATCTGAAAACACAGATGACTACAAGATTATATTTCATAACATATAATTTATTGAGATGCTGATGTGAGAAATGAAACTGCACGGGACTTGATGTTAAGAGTAAAACATATTCCAAAGTCGACATTGTCAAAATTGACCGGATCGTTTTTGCTTTTCGTCGTCTGACTTCCTGCCTGAACCATCTGCTCCGCTCTAGATTAGACGTGGTTTCCAAGCGGCAAAATTAAAACAGCCGCATAATTGAGAGCCTTCCTCCATGCTTTTGACCAAAGTAGCTGCAGCTTGATGACATCATCAACATATGCTATCACTCTATAGTGAAAATCTTTACCGTTGGCCAAATTTATTTTGTGTGATTTTTGCACAGCATGTTAGGATACATTAACCACAATAAGTCCATGCCATTGAATTTATGGCAGGCAACTCACCTGTATGTAAAGCCATTTGGCTATCCGAAGATTGATATTTCCCAACAAAAACGGTCTCTTTTTCTTTAAAAGAGTTCCAATTATCCAATTCAGTAAAACATTTAGCCCAGAGAAACTGTTCAATATATACCCACTGAGTGCTGTCACATAACCTCCAATGAACTGGAAATGTGTCTAATCTTTGATGTATTATCTCTTTTAAAGATGGTTTTAATGTAAACAGTCAATACTAGGATTACAGTGACTAACAGCTTCCGACTGACTCTACATTTTAAACTAAAGTAGCTTCTTTGTCACCAGTATTTGGAAGTCAAAAGGGATTTGGTGGTGGAAGTATACATTCCAGCCAAGCAGGTGATCAGTTTGTGTTCAGTCCGACACAATACTTTTGATGCTTAATTAGAAATTAAGCAGTTTGTTAGGTTTGGAGCTTTAAAAGCATTTAGTTAGTTATCCTATTGTAATAATAACAATTTTACAAGATTACTTGATAAGTTCTGGCTCTTTGTCTAAAGACAAAACATGTGCCAGACAGGAGAACAAAACCTCCCACTGAAGCATGTTATTTGGAAATCTGATGGATGACAGAGAAAGCCACATTTCATGTTCATCAGTACAAGTAAAAAGATTTAGCCTTTTTCTATGTCACAATTTGCTGTCTGTTAAATGATAACACAACCTGAGTAAACAAAGAATCTAAACACAGTGTCACCTTTCAGTTGTACCAAGGAGCAGAACAGGATGTGTTCCAGGCCTGTTTTATCCGTATTTTACGTTAAAGTATTAAACCATACCTTTAAATCTAGTCTCTTTTGCACTCAAAACTGCCTATGCATCCTTTAAGAAACCCTTCAAATTAATTATTGTAATCAAGAGGGACTGATTAAGTCTTTGATGTTTTGATGATGTCCATTATGACTTTGCTAATAACTCCCCAGAACAGTCTTCTAGATCTGAGGTTCCACTAATTAAGGAGCAATGCTCCTCTTCAGCTCTGAGAGCAAGTCAGAGAGTGACTGATTTACTAATTTCTCCAAAGAAGAAAAAATAAATTCTTCACGCGATATTTAAATTAGATGGTCGCACACACTTTTCATTCTGATGCCATTTTACTTTTTTTATCACAGGCAAAATCTTCAGTTCAAGTTTTTTTCTTTTTATTTATTCATTTCATGCACATTATTGGCTGGACACCAGATACTTTTTGCAATGTTTGTGGACAGTAATTAATATTTTTTATGGCTGTAAAACCAGGGAAATAGTTAATTAATGAATCTTCTTTGACCAGACTAATTGACATCAAGGCTTTAATGTTTTTTTTTCTTTTCTTTTATCGTTATAATTGATACTGATGGTTTATAGTTTTAAATAGCATTCATTTTATATAAACTATTTTCATGCATTTTGATTATTTATTGCACAGACAGACATGGTACTTAGTTTGGATTAATTCTTCTGTTTATTTGAGACAGAGATTTAAACAGTCTACTTATCAGATGTCAGGAAACAGCGGAGCCCTTTACTATGACATTCAAATTCAAACAGGATTATCCCCACCACACACACACAGAAGAACACATGCACCCTAGCACAGATCCCGCTGTAGGATGCCCCTGGCGACGTTACACCATTGGGACATGCACATTCCACGGTGCCAAATGAGCTCTCCGAGGCAGAAAGTGCGTCAGCCATTGCTTGGCTCTGGAGGCTGTGGATCCTGCAGAGCTCATGTTTCATCAAAGCAGTGCAAAGATCAGAAATGGCTTTCATTTACAGAAAGCACACTCACACAAACATATAGAGCTACAGATTTACTGTGATAGGACAGCCAGCCTTGTTTTTGATGTAAAGTTGTCTAAAATCTGTTTTAATTCAAAGATAAAGTAACAACACAACATTATTTTAAATACATACTTATGTGATACTGGTATTTTTATTTATTTATTTATTCATTCAGTTTATCAAGCAAAGGAACCCTTGAAGTCTAGCATCAAAAAACAATAAAGTTTATGCTGAGAGCTAAATATCAGGGTATAGATTACATTCTTTAATTGCAGCTATCATATCTTTTTATGCATCAAGTGACTACACTTCGTTAATTTCTTTAGATTTCAGCGTTAATGAGAAAGGGTTGGAACTTAAATTATTGTATAAGGAACTGAAGGTCCACTTTAGGTGTCTGGTTTCCATACAGTGTTGCCAACTTTGTGACTTTATCACTATATTTAGTGAGTATTTAGTCCGCTTAATGACTATTATTCAAAACAGCAACAGCAATGTAGCTTTCCCCCCCCACTGCTACTCTGCCCTTATGTATACTGTCCTTCAAAACAGCCAAGTTCCTAATAAAATTGTTCTTATTTACATATTTCTTTAGCTTTTCTATTGTCAGAGGTTGAAAAGAGTTAAAATTTGTGCCTGAAATATCTCCAATTAGGTTTTGTATTAAGCTATGGACCACTGGAAAGCATTGCATGGCTTCTGTTCTGTGCTAATTAAACTCTCATTAAATCTTACTACCTGACAAAGCGAGCATCCAAATGAGTTGAAGACAATATCTGTACAGTGATTTTTGCTATATTTACGTGTATGACGAAAATGGCATTATATCTTTAACATTTTCTCAAAGTTATAGATATTTATTAGTTGCCATGCACGTTTTCTGCTCTATGTCTGTCGTATTGCTGCCTCTGGACTTGCATGACCAAAGACAAGTCTGCCTGCTATTTTTAGTCAATGGACTGCACAACTCACACCAGACACCTAAGTCCTGTCCTCACAGCACAATATGGAGAGCTTTCTTCTCTTTGAAGTTGTTAAGGTTTGTCCTAAAAGTTGCTGGATCGTTTGCTACTTTTTGAAAGAAAGGGAAAAACATCGCTGTAGGCGTCTAAAAGAAGCTACAGTTGGCAACGCTGGATCTGGCTGATTAGACCAGGTTCCTTGTGCCAGTATAGATGCATGGGAGGCAAATTAAGTAATTAACCAAAGTATGTTCAATGTGGATTGTGTAGAAAATGTTCAAAGTATTCTGTCAACGCTAACTTTCTCTGTGGGAGATTATTGTTTATAAAGATGCAGAACGAACTGCACACACTGTCTTTTAATTCATGGGGATTTAGTCAACTACGTGATAAAGCAACGGTTGTCAAATAGGTCTGCATATATAAACATGTAGTTTTCTCGCTTTCTGACAAAAGAAACATAAAAAAAGAAGTTTTAGTGAGAGTTTGGTTGCATTAGTAACTGTTTACTGTCTTTGATAAAACAGTTTTTAAAAAAGTAGAGTACCAAGAGTTTAGTCGAGTGCTAACATGCAGGAGTGATTTTATTTCCAATTGCGCTATCTGGACGTGTTAGTTGTTCTTTTTTTTGTGTTTTTTTTTAAGTAAATTTCAAAAGTCTAGTTTCGGTCAGAGTAACATTCTATTTTTTTGGTGTTATTGTTATTGTACTTTTATTGGCCAGGTAATAGGCTCAGGTTATCAAAAGATGATAGTTTTGGATGTAGGGTATAATCTAATGAGAGAGAGAAATTGAGAGGCTTTTCAACAAGTGGGCCCATATGGAACTTGTTTGTCTTGACACTGGTAATCTGCAATTGGCTCAGCAGACTTGGAATGATATTCTACCCTCAGTGGCAGCCAGAACACAGGGACACCAGCTCATCATAAGGCAACATGATGTTTAGCTGAAACTGAGAACATCTCAGTGTTCCTGAGTGTGATTTCATGACCTCAGTGAAAAGCTGTTTAAGTTGGTATAAATCATAGGTTAAACTTTAATTAAAGTTATGGCATGTTTCATTTTTTTTTCTGATTATTTTTTTGTATTTGTTGTGAAGCTTAAAGTTTTCCCTTCTCAACAAGTAAGTGCAAAGCACTTCTATCTCAGTTAAAATCATCAAAATTAGCATGTATAAGCATACAGTTTTCTGCTGGACTATGCCAGTGCGCAGTTAAAGGTGTCCCAGATAAATATGTGCTGTAATTTACAGTGGAGTTGTTTATACTGTACAAGGCATCAGTGGAAGTATGCACTGACTCAGCTGCTATGCAGGTCCTCATTATTGCATGAAGCAAAGTAGGCATAAAGTGCAATGTATAATGGACTGAACAGAATCATTTTCATCAGCATTGTAATCACTGCATTTTTTTTTTTTAGTCATTGATTTGTTTCTGCCTACAGTGAATGAGAGGCAACAGAGGGAGACATCATGAAGGCCACTGAAGTTTTAAGTATTACATACAGTAGGAGATGCTGGAATGGCAACAACAACATGACAGATGGAAACACTCACAGCTCACAGCTTGTTTGTAGCAGAACGATAGGGGGAGATGTGTCCTCATTGACCTTGTCAGGAGAGCCATGAGTCATTGTTATTGGGCTGTAGTTTGCATAAGTGCTATCAGTCACACGGGACTACGCCTGTGTGCCATTGAGAATGATATATATATATATATGTATAAGTAGTATAATAAGAAAAAACAAGCATTCCTGCTAATTTGCAGCTTAAATATCCCATTATTTTCATTATAAGACAAAAACATTCAAATCATTCTTAATTTCTCATCATAGTCCTATAGGAATGGATTGCTTTGTTTTAAACCCTAACATACATGTCATGTAGAAAATACCTATCTATAAAAAAAGCAAAAAAAAAGTTTCATGAAAGCATACCCTGCCTTATTTATGGTTGTGGTACTCTGTATAACAAATTAAATAACAGCATTCTTCATGACTGACTGTGATGCAAGATGTAGTGTTAGAAAAAAAATCCCCCCACCCCCTCCTTATCTCTGTCTCTCTCTTCATTCTTCTTCTGTACTCTTTACTCACCATTCTCAATTAGGACTCAGGTAATGGGTTCATGACCCAATCTTCATGGTGACAGATGCATGTCGGTAGCTTATTACTGAGCTGTGGCTGTAGTGGTGAGCTTTCTTTTCAGTATGAATTACATGCTAGATATCACATATTTAAGTATAGTGTCTCACAAAGAGATTGCTTTTTTTTTCTTTATGAGTGCAGATCTGTGCGACTCTCCACTGAGTATGAGGAAAAATTACAAAGCAGAACAGAATTGATCTAATGCTATCAATGCACCACATCTACAGAGCAATCTTCTTTCTTGATGCTGTGATGCAGAACTCTTTCATTTACAGTAAATGTATTAATGCTGTGTGGCTGTTGCACTCTAGTACTAATAACTTTGGCACTTTAATTTCCCTTGCTATTAGATGCTGTCTTGAATAAAGTAGTTTTATGTCTATATCTAACTACACCATACCGGTTGTTTCAGACCTTTAGGACAATACCTTTGACTTCATAGAGGTCTTTAAATTGATCAGTATTTTATTTTTGCTGTTGATAAAGATTTCAGTTTTGGGACAATCTACGTCCAGGCATATACTTGCTTTTAATTATGTGTATGGATGTTGGTGTAGATTCTCTCTCATCCAGGCCATTGTTATCAAAAGAGCTTGAATAAATGGAGTGGAACTTGTATTTCTTGGTTCTTTAAGATGTTTCTAATCTCATCTGAAAGGCTTATTCAGCTCTAACCAGTTAGTGGGGAGTTTTGACTCATAAGTGATAAAGAAAATTCACGTGAAGGATTGTTAAGGTCACAATCTATTGGTCGTTCACCCGCATGACCAACACTGTTTTGATCATAAGGGTCAATGTGTGAATGGCTATGAAAGCTCTTGGGGAGGAGAGTGAAGGCTCAATTATAGGTACCAGAAAGATGATACCTGAGGCCACCTCCTCTGTTCACAGATGGGTTTTTAAGTTTTGTTTTTTTATGGCTTCCTTGACTCCTCTCCTGAACGGTCTTAACTGCTCAAATTGTGTACTTTGCTGTTCTCAAGAGAGTCTAGGCCATCTTGAGATGCAGATGGATGGCTGAATCTTGACCTGTAGAGCTGGTTCTCCTGTGTTATGCTGGTTGTTTGATCCCAATTATACAAAGGTTATAAGCTGAAGCTCCCCACCAACTGGGTATAACTTAAGAAGCCTTTTGGATGAGAGGTTAAAAATCTTGAGGAGCCAAGAAATGGAAATCCAGTTACCTTTATTCAAGTTCTTACGATGATGTGTGTGAATGTTTCTCATGGCTACCTCACATATCCTGGGCTTGTTTGGAGTGAGGTCGACTTTAGGCAGGGGCAAGAGGGGGCAACACCTCCTCAAACAAACACCTTGCCCCCTCAGATCAAATCTGCTGCAAAAAGGCACAAGCTCTTTAAACTTTCTCTTCCCTCCACACTGCGGTGTGTGCCGGCTGTACAGGATCTACTACCTGCAGTAAGATGGCTTTCTGGTCAAGAAGGTATTTTATCAACTAAGTTCTCCAAATAATGCACTCAAACCGGCCACTGGCAAGGAATAGAAAACTAAACTTATGGTGTCACGATGCATTCAACGCAGCTCGGAAATTACAACTCTGACAGTCTACCTCACACAAGGGCAACTACAATATTAAGAAATAACAAATCAGCATTCATTATCTGCTTGAAATCTATGTGGGCTTCTTAACAGCTCACACAAGTATTATATAATCAAAAATATCCTATTAAATAAAAGATAAAATAGATCAATAAAAATAATCATGCAGAATTTTAATCGACTGACAGCCCTAATATGTATATATACAAATATATATATATATATATATATATATATATATATATATATATATATATTTTCTTT
>JAOXYM010000009.1:4302613-4327051 GCA_028567055.1 Leptatherina wallacei
TCACTTTTCATACAAAAGAGCAGCACAAAGTGCTTTACACAGCAGCTAAAAACCAAACTTAAAATTAAAAATCAAACCCCTACCCAGCTCAATTTATTTGAGATGCATAGCCGTCTAATGGCTGTCCAATAAGACAGTTGTGTTGTTGGTTGTGAAATCTTTGTTAAGGCAAGGCAAGGAAAACACTTATTAACATCAACAACAAAAAATGGGCTGAAGCATGTGTATGCATGATGCCCCCTTCACATTTCTGCCTGCCCCCTCATGTATGCATTCCTAGAGCCGGCCCTGGTTTGGAGTGTTCATTGCACATGTCCTTGGATATTATTTGCTATGCATGTGCACAATGCAATATGAAAGTCACTAGAAACAGTGAACAGGCAAATGTGAGCATGTCCAATTTCCTTAATATTGGGGCCCCAAATACAATACAAAATGCCAGAAACCTTCAGCTTGTGATCACAACATAATGCAGTAATTAACCTCCTTTATTGTTTCCATGTTTATTGTTTACATTTTGCAACACAAATCCAGCAGCTCTATCTGGTTTGAGTTTTCTGCTTTTATAAGAATTCAAAGTTATGCCTTGGTGGCCTGGTTAATAACATCACTGACCAACTATCAGACTCACCAGGAGGTTTCATTTCATCAGATGCATCACTCCCACCACATCTTAAAAGGATACCACCGCAGGCAGATATTTTCTTTGCAAGCTGTTGAAGGTACAGTAGGCTATGAAATGAAAATGTATTTTATCGTGTACCTTTTCCTCCATTAGCCACAACACAATGAGGATATGCGTCATGCTCATGGGACCAGACTGTAGGATTGTTGTCCAATGTTCAGGAGTAATTACCTGTTTGTCCATACAGCTGCTTTTATGTTATTTGAATCTCACTGTGTGGTTATTTAAATCCAAGAGTATCGCTTAAAAAATGAGCACAATCAGGTTTCAGTGTTTTTATTATTATTTTTTTGGTTTTCATTTTTTGGTTTGGCATTATGTTTATTATTTTTTTCTCAACCTTTTATGGGTGTTTACCTATGCAAGGTAGAGCCAGCACAACTTACAAGAAAATGACATTCAATGATCTAAGAGGAAAGATACAATCTGATCAATGAACATGTTCAGGAAAGTAAGGAAAGGTTTTATAAATCAATTAAGTAGAACTTGAGAACAAATTTAAGAAGATTTGTAAGAAGTCATTGGTGAATGAGGCCCAGTCATTCCTATGACAAAGCCATTTGGTTATGTCATTGGATGGTCAAAACCAAATTCCCTGCTTAACACTCATTTTGTTGTATTTTACGGAGCTCATTTGCTGACATAGATAGAAAATAATAACTCATAGCCACTAGGGGTGCAATGGTACATTTAGCCCACGGTACGGTCCGTAGGCTACCTCAATTTTTGGCCCACGGCTTTGGTTCGGTTTTGGTACATATTTTAATGCAAAAAGGGAATAGCTTTGTTTTATCACTGATGTATCTTGACTGGAACAGGTGATGTGGATGGCTTTGCAGGAAAAAAAGGTCTCCAGACAATGACTTGATAATAAAAAAGTTTATAATAAAAAAGTCAGTTGACAAAACAGATGTGCAGAATCTGTGAGGATTTTGGGAGCCAATGGGAAAATCCTAGTGATGCTCTAACATCAGCTGCTTATATAGGTCTTGTAAACAAAGAAAATGTCTAACTCATATCTGGAATCTCTTAAGAGATGGGCTAAGAAATTAGCCTCTGGGGAATCATTTAAGAGACTATCCTCTGCCAGCTGTTTGTGTGCTCTGTCCAAGCTATAAACTTCTCAGAGTTAATTAAAGTTAATATTAAACTATATATGATTATTAATCCCTATGATCAGACACCACATCACAAAATTGGATATTTATTTTGCTTGTCAGCAAAAAAAATTGCACAGTAGGAACAGAATATATCCCTGTGCAAACAAAAGTAACACTTTAATGAACTATATAACACTGAATAATACAACACTTCCTTATTATTTGACCACTTGTATATAGTAGTATAAAAAATGAATGACATTTTTAAAGATGTAATATATAAACAAAAACTATTAATTAATTAATGTTCAAGGAGATCATAGGTTTACTTGTTGCTTAATACTTTTAAATACTTAACTTTTATCTTAATACTTTTACTTTTATTTTATTACTTACAAATTTTTTTAATGTTTTTTCGTACAGTCTAGGGCCGACAACGTCACTAAAATGTATATGGCAGGGCACAGCATAACATGGGTCTAGCATTTTAATTACGTGTGGAAGCCCCACATCTTTGACACAGAAAAGAGCTGCATATCTTTAACAATGAGCTCTCCCACTGCATCGGTAAGAGGCCGGTAGGTCTGTTCATTAACAGCTGCTCTGCTGCTGTTGTCTGTTGGGGTCGCTCGACTGTCCTCAGGTGTTTCCTCAAGCGAACAGGACATGTTTCAAACGTTTGGAGAGGGTGACATTTTTATGAACTGTTTTCACTCTTTCGTCGTTGTACCTGACAGCAAAACTGAAATAATCACACACTGAAGATTTGAATGAAGCCGGTGCATCTTACAACTTCCGTCTCTCAACTCCGCTGGAAACGAGCCATTTTTATGCATCTGTGTGAGCCCCAGAGTCCCAGTGCATTGAGTGGAGGCACCACAGTGATTGGACATTGACTTACAAGTTTTTGCCTGCATGGAGAGCAGATGGAGAGGCGCACACCCTGTGGCTTGAAGCCTGTAAGCAGTAAATAAAGCGGCAACACAAAAACCTGCGGGACGAGAGGGCGGATTGTCCCGTGCACTGCGTACCGAATGGTCTGGAATTTTACTGAGTACCGTTGCATCCCTTGTAGCCAGAAGATAATTAACTATCTCGTTCTCACACAGTAATATCTAATGGGCACAACTTAGTAATGCGTGGCCATGAGTTCAAATCTTGTGGCCGTGCATTAGTAACGCAAAGCCACAAGTATTTCTTTTTGTTTTTTTTGTTGATGTCACCAGATGGGTTCCACAGTATTTTGATTATTCCATGTTTGTATAGAATCCTAAGTTTGTAAACTTCAAAATGATCACAAACTGAAAACAAAAATTATTTTTTAAAAAATGAGCAGCTCAATTTAATTAGGCAGTTTTACTTTATATCTACTTTTTTTCCTATCTACTGTGTCCTTCATGGAAAACTTTGCCTCTTCGTATGGATTTGGATGCTGATGATAAGTAAAGCCTGTGGCAGATGTGGCTAAAGGCCACATCTGCTTAACAATGCAAACTAATTCATTCTCCTGCTGTCACTGTCCCATTCGGCAGCCTGGGGATGGTTTGATTCTGCCGTCTTGTAAGTTGTTATGGAAAAATAATTAGCAGTCAATACATATAGGCCTATATTTTTTTTTTATTTATTTATTTGTTTTTGGATAGGGGGGACAATTTATTCTGAATTCATGCCTCTGATTATGGCAAGCTTCCACTCTGTTTTGACAACTGTTGAGGCATAAAACACGTTTATGCTGCTCTGGTAGACTCCAGAGAATTTCATACCCCTTTACCTTCAAAACACCATTGCTCCTTTCTGTGCAGTGGAGGATTTCAGTCTCATCCAGGAGTCAGTGATTGGGTGTGTGGGGTGGGGGGAGATACAGTGAGGCCTTGCGAGCAGCTAGACAGAGAGGTTATAAAGCACAGATAAAATGTGATTAAACTCCATTATCCCTGATCCAAGTTTGGATCTATTGATGCTGTACTCAATTGTTCCATCGGGGGAAAGAGGCAGAGATTTGCTCAGAGCTCAGTGGACCAGAGTCAGGCCAACATGCAGGGTGTTCCTGGGTTAGGTGGCTTCCGTTGGGATTGACGCACAGCTACTGGATCTGTCTGACAGACAGGAGAAAATTAAGAGAGCAAATTTAAAAGTAAAGGCCTTCAAGCCAGCTGTCAGGAAAATGATGAAAATATTCTATTTTTTTATTTAGCTTGCACATGCATTGCTTTCTGTATTTTGTGTGTCTCTTCATCTCTTGACGTGATGATGAGTATGATGAAATTGAGATTACAGTTTCCTGGGGTGACACCACCGTGTTCTGTGTGTGTCAGGGAGTAGATGTGTATATAGCACTTTTCTGTCTTGTCATCATGTCCCATCATCACAGGTGGATGCTGTCAGCCAGCGTAATGATGCCTGTTTTTCCTCCATGCTTTGTGGCTGTAACAGCAGTTTACATGCAGAGCAACAGACAGCCAAGCTGGACCCACTCATCAGCAGATTGCATTTGTTCAAACATGACACACTTTAAAGCAGCAGTTCAGCCCCCTATGATTTGCAAATGCAGGTAAACCATTGGATGAGGGTTTATTATTTGGTCCAAACTTCTTTGTATGTCCAGGAAAATTGTAAATTGGTGGAATTATTCCTCCAAACATTTGGAAATATGAGAAAAAAACAAACAAACAGTGTTTGTATAATTCTAACAAGCTTTAAAGTCTATGTTTAGTTTGAATTTCATTCCTCACAGTTTTATAGTAATTTCTTTAACAAGTTGTCAGAAAAGGTTTTCCAGGCTATTTGAAAGATCTTCCAAAACTCTTTTTTTGAATGTTGGATCTTTTATTCAGGAAGGTCCAGGCTTTGGAGAGAATCCAGACTTGTGATATTTGGCATATCTCAGCCATTTCTCCCTTTTCATTCTCTTAGGGATGACAGGAAACCATTTCTGAAGAGGCTTCAGCGAAGAGATAGATGAGCTAAGATGGATTTGCGAGGAGTTTTTCTTTACACCCTTTTCAGATAGCATATACTTTTATTCCTTTTTCTTTCACTGGTCCAGCCTGGAGAACTATTGCTTTAAGACCACGCGATAAAAAAAAAAGCATGTCTCCTTGAAAGAAGAATTTTGCACAGTATTGTAGAGCTAGATTTGTAACAGATATAACATTCTGTAGGATTTATGGCTTTAACGAGTAGGGGATTACTTTGTGGCTTATGCAGCTGATAATTTATGCCTCCATAAAGCAAAATGTCATCTTTTTGGCACTGCATACTGTACCTCCCATGATGTGTTGCCATTTACTGTTTCATTTTATACACTTTCACTTGAGTCATTCAGCCATCTCTGATATAGATCACATGTTACATTGTTGGTTTTCATCTTCTGCATTTCTCAAAAGGCCCTTCCATGAGGTCATCAACTCAACTCCATGGCATAAATTCTTAATTTAAATGCACTGTCAAATATAATCATACATGTATTCTCTGTGGGCACTATTAGATTGAATTGTGCTGTTGGAGCCTCCTGGCTACATCAGTTCAACAGGGAGCAGATCACAAAGGCTCTGTCCCAAATTCTGTTTTAGAGTTGAGAATGTGGTAAAATATGTCACAGTGATAACATGATAAAATACCAGGGCAGAAAATTAGAAACTCTTAAATATAGAGTAGATCCATAGGATTTTATTTTGCTTAAGAAATAAGCCAACAACATACAGGAGGTGAATGAAGAACTCTGGTAAATTATCTGCAAAACAAGCAAAAGCTTCATGGTCACTGGATTTATTGTTATGCTACTATATTGAATTGCTTTATATCACACATGTACAGCAAATAAACTGGTGACTTGGTGAATTCACTGGCTATGATTTGTCCTCATGATTTATTAATGCTCCTGCCCTACTGTCTTATATATTGTGCATGTCAATGTATTTGTTTTTCTTCTGCTCAGCAGTGCATTGGATTTTGTGAGTTATGATGCCTTCAGACCAGTTTCTTTCACATGGCTTTCCTCCAGCTCTGCTCGCTCATACTGATTGTTGTCAACATTTGTGTTTCTATATACTCTCACCGGCCACCTTGTACGCCTGTTCAATTGCTTGTTAACACAAATATCTAATCAGTTAATCACATGGAAGCAGCATGAAGCGTTTCTGCATATAGACATGGTCAGGATAATTTTCTGAAGTTCAAAATGAGCATCACAATAAGGAAGAAAAGGGATCTAAGCGAATTTGAACATGACATGGCTTGTCTGAGTATGATAGAAACATACTTGGTTTTTCACACACAATCCTGTCATGAGTTTGCAGGGAAAAATGTTAAAAAGGGAAAATATCAAGTGAGCAGAAGTTGTCTGGATGAAAATGCCTTGTTGTTGTCAGAGGTCATAGTATAATAGTGAAAACTAGTTTGAGATTAAAAGAGAGCAATGACAACTCAAATATCCACTTTTAGTGTAAAAGTATGCAAACTAATGTCTTTGAACATCAGACCTTGAAGCAGATGGGCCACAGCAGCAGCAGCAGAAGTCCACACCAGGTGCCATTCCTGTCACCAAAGAATTGGAAGCTGAGGCTACAATTAACCCAGGCTCACCAAAACTGGACAATAGACGATTGGAAAAACATTGCCTGGTCTGATGAGTCTTGATTACTGCTGTAACATTCAGATAGTAGAGTCAGACTCTGGTTTAAACAATACAAAAGTATGGATCCATTCTGGCTTAATGGGTCGGGCTGCTGGTGGTGTAATGGTGTGGTGATATTTTTTTTTAACAATTTGGGCCTCTTAGTATCATGTCTGACCATGTTCATCCCTATGACTACAATGTACCATTTTCTGATGGCTACTTCCAGCAGGGTAATGCACCATGTCACAAAGCTCAAATCATCTCCATTGAACATGACAAAGAGTTCACTGAACTCCAATGGCCTCCATAATCACCAGACCCTTGAGATGTGATAGAACAGGAGATCCTCATGGATGTGCATTGGACGAATCTGTAGCAACTGTGTGATGTTATCATGTCAATATGGAGCAAAATCTCTGAGGAATGTTTTCGACACCTTAATCTATGCCACTGAACTGCAGGCCAGTGATGGGAATAACGGCATTACTTTTTTCAGTAACGGGTAATCTAACTAATTACTCTTTCCGTCGTTACAAAGCCGTTGCAGCGTGTTTGGTGTCAGATGGGTAATTCCAACTTTAAGAAGATTGGTTTTATTTTTTCATTATTTCATTATTATTCTATTCTGTCATTGCTATACTGTACACATAGAAAAGAAGAAAATATGTGAAGTTTTACAAACTTACTGAAAGCTAAAAACATAACCTGCTGTATTTATCTTGTAAGCACATATATGTAAACTAAGGGTGGGAATTTAACGCATTAATTACGAATAAGTAATGGCAAAAAAAATGTATCCGTTAAAAAATTGACGCATTTAATTGCCATCTTAATTACAAACAACACAGAACGTCAGAGCTCGGCTAACGCAGTGTTGCCCACTTAGCGACTTTGGGACTATATTTTTACGAGTTTTCAGACCCTTCTAGTGATTGGCGACAAATCTAATGACATTTTCTGGTGTTGTTGGAGACTTTTGGAGACTGGGGTGAAAACATGTAATGTTTGTTCTTCTCGATGAGTGGCTGGTGACATAAGCCCCTCTCCCATCGAAAAGCCTCGGTGCTAGAGCAGCATTAGTTCCATCAGTCAGAGTAGATGTCCACCTCTGCTCCAGGACCAGACTCAAAGCTGCTGCTAGTTGATCTCATTCACTGTCAGATAGTGTACCATGTTTTGGATTCTTAATTAGAGAACAGAGCTATTAGTTAAAGTCCTTAAAATGGTACTTTAACTGTAGGTCTTGCAGTTTTGGCCAGACATATTTTTTCTATTTCTCTTTCTACTGTTTTGAATTGAAATGCAATGAAATAATTTTTTCAAACATTACTAGAGCTTCAGTTTACAATATTAATGTCTGTGTCTATTATTTGATTCAGTTGTCCACTACGATTACTTTAAATAAAAAAAAAGGTTGCTTTTTGTAGCAACTAGTGTAATGCGATTAAAATACAATTATTCAAGATTAATTAATCACAATGCCTCTAATAATTAATTTATAAATAAATTTTTTTTTTCAATCGAGTTCCACCCCTAATGTGAACAGATACACATAAGCAGAATCTAACAGTTCTGAAGCCTTGGTCTAGAGGTAAGCTTGGCTGAACTGTGGGGGACAAATACATTGCTGAACATTTCAAACACAGGCTATTACAAACACAGAACTGTGTAGTGTGAAATTACCAAGTGATGTAGTATTAACTACACAGTGACTTTGAAACCAGTGACCATGGTGATTCAATCATGCAGGCTGCACTGCAGAGTTTGAGGGATTTGTTGCCTAATCTGAATGCTCTTTAACACATGCTCAGTTATTACATTTAGATGTTAATATTAGATTTATATTAAGGTCTTTTACTTTTTCTTTTTTTTTCTATTTTGTAAACCAGGGAATTGACAATGATCAGATGAGGTTTTGCAATCAACAGGATCAAAAGGCTCCCCATCCATCTGCATGCTGTTACTCTATTATTAATTGCAAAATGTGGTGAATGACAAGTAGGCTGGGAGGACAGCATGGGTTGATCAAAGTGAGTCATGGAAGTAATGGTTGTGGCAGCATTAAAGGTTCTTACTTGATCACCACATGAATACTGAAATTTTAGGGTGTCATCCATTTCTGAGCAGTGGTCTGTCAATGCTTGAGAGAATTGCATGTCTAAGCACTGTGGAGTAAAAAAAAATCTCTCTTAGATCATGGTGTCTAATTGTTATTGAGTTAGCTGAGTAATGGTATAAATAAAAAGGTTATTTGAGATAAACAGTATTTGGAACTATGTTTGCCTAATGAAATCTGTCCAGCCTGCAGAAGTGGGACTATTATATGTGTTTCATGGTACCCAAGGTGCATTGGGTGTCTTTTTCTTTACCAAAATATAATCAGACTATCAATGCCTTTTCAAGCAAGTGAGTGGTAAAGATTATGGAACTGACAAAGACTAAATAAAATTTTAAATCAAACAAGTTACCATTAATTTTGGAGACCAGATGCATTTTGGTGATTTACATTAACAGGTATAGCAGCATGTACTATAAATTTAGATAAGCTTACTGGGTAAGGGACGGGGAAGGGTTAGTTTCCCTATGGTCCATGCACAAGTCTTATTTAAGCATGCACATCTCACATTGTACAGTCCCTCTCTTGTACTTAAAGGTGCAGCATGTAACAAAATCAAAGGTCAGTGACAGAAAAAAAAGATTAATGTTTAACCCTGTGTTTCAAGTGATATCTAATCACTTTACTAAAATAACTGATGTTTTTATTCTCTTTTAATGAGTCATTTATTTAGATACTTGCCATGGGTCCATGCACATGGTAGGTGCCATATTTATGCCACCATTTTCACTACAGTGTTTGTGAAGTCAGAACCCGCTGAGCTTTTAAAATGCAGTACCAGCTTTGTTTGATAGATGCTACAAGACTGGTTGGGATAAGTAATGTCTTAAAAGGCCCATAGAAGACAGTACACAAACACAATTTTGAAGTAGTTACCAGAAGTGCGATCATTGCTGCACCTGAGGCAACTGGATCCACTCACAGTTGAAAACGTGATTATTTCTGGAGTAATTTTGACCCCTGACGGCCGTCATTCACAATTGTGTTTAGCATTTGAAATCATTTCTATGTCCACCAGGTCAGCATTATTGAAAACAATCTTAATACAGCAATTAAAAGAAAAAAGTGTCTATCCATCTTCTATACCCATTTAATCAATTTAAGGGTCACAGAGAAAGGGGCTGGAGCTTATCCCAGCTTCTATCAGGCGTGAAACAAGGAGCACCCTGGATGGGTCACTAGTCTGTCACAGGGCCAAAATGGAGACGAATTGGGTCTCTTTGGAATCACAAATTAATTTAAGACACTTTTTTTTTTCTTCACTGTGGGAGGAAGCTGGAGAACCCACACGTGTGAGGAAAACATGCAAACTCCTCACAGAAAGACCACAGCCAAATTTAGTAAAAATATAACGGCTGTGACTCTTTTCATGAGTTCGGTACTGCAAATTAAAAACATACAATTAAAAGCCAGAGTTTTGTGCTACTATTTATTTGTATATCTGTTTGGTATATTATTATCCCAATAAATGGTCTATTGCTTTTAAGCTTTGTTAAGAATCACATTAGTAAGAAGTGTTCAGATAATTTGTTCATTGTTTTATACTTTGTTACTATAACGAATACAAGTTGTTGGACGTACTGGTTTGTAAATGAGTTTGGTGGGAATCACAATTTAAGCAAAGAAATAGAGGGAGTGATTAATCCGGGCATAGTTTTTAATTTTGCTGTCATGCTACTTATTGATGTAATATTTCAAGTAAGTTCAAAATTTTGTGTAAGAACAAACTTGTCCATTTACTCGTAGGGAAATATGCATTGTCATCTCTGCTGTTCAAAGTGTTGGCAAATCTAAAATGTTTGCCAAAATGTGACCTGAAACAGATTTTTTACTGTCTAAATAGCACAAATTTAACTCTTTCAAATTCAACCCTAACCACTTTCATATGTGGTACTAAATCAAATTCATATCTGATGTTTTTTAAAGCAACTTACAGTTTGTCGTGTTGAATTTCATCTGATCACTACATCATTAAAGCGAGACAGGCGACACAGTCCGGCTCCAGAAGAGGCAGGACTAAAGACAATGGAAAAAAATTATATTTAGTGTAATTCTTTGGCTAAACAACTTCAAAATTGATACACATACACTGAAAAGTGTAGTATCCATATCAACCTCTGTAAACATAGCATGCTGCATGTGGGGGCCACATGGTGGCCACTTCAGGACTATAAACTGTTTTTAGTGGAGTCTGATGGAATTCACATTCATATCATAATGCTAACAACCCTGCAAAAAGATACCTTATCTCTGCAGTAATCAGAAGTAAGCAGGTCCACTGCTATTTTGATGCCCTAAGCACAACTGATTTGTGATGCAGTTGTGCAATAATCACATATTAACACAGTCTATCCCTGTTTTAGGGCTGTTCAAAGAGAGTTGTGGCATTCCAAGATTGAGTGCCCCATCTAGGATTAAGTGATAATAATGTTAATAATAATGATGGTAACTCTTGATGATGCATATTTGAAAAACGTTGGATTACTTCCTCTTATTTCATGGCCTCTTCTATCTTTGTAATTATACAATAGAATAAATAAATAAATAAAATCGCAACACTTCATATTTGAAGGAAATTAGTCATCCTTAATTTCATTTAAGCAAATGAACTGGGGAAGAAATATAGGAGGCAAACAGTGTCAATTAGATGGATTAATGCATTGAGGTATTAAGGGAGAAAGGATGAGGTAGTTCCCCTGACTGAATGTTTGCTTTCAATATTGCTAAAGGTTAAATCTCCTCTGGAATTCCCAGTGGGTGCTGTTAGTAGCTAATGATTTGACAAGTTAAAGCTAAAACCAGATAGCCTACATGAGCTAAAACCCCAAAAGAGGATGTGCCAACATTCTCATGGAAATCCCATCAAACCTTCCTAAATAAAACGCATAACAGCCGGGTTCCCTGTGGTGCAGTTTCAGTAAATGAAGACACTGCAGTGTACATCATCAGCTCCTCGAAATCCACTTACTGTCTTTTATAAGGACAAATAGAGGCAGTTTAATGTTACTCCAGGTCCAAAACAAAGACAAACAACTTATTATTTAATATTTCAATGTTAAAGTAAGCTGTTTATCACAGGTCGATTGAAGGTTCACATTTGTCTGCCAGATAATGGTCCACAGGAATTACTCACCTTGAACTGGTTAAAAAAAGTTATATTGATGTCTTTACTCTATCTTGCACAATTATTCAGTTTAAACTGTGCATAGTTAGAGACTGTATTGTCATTCTTAGCATGGCAGTGCCAAATATTAAGTTTTTATTCCTTATATGATGTTGCGTTTAATAATATGCCACATTGAGCTCATTAAGTATGCCTTATGCATGCGCTATTTAAACTTTTGGCAGCTCATTTTATGTTGTTATTGCTCTGCTATTTGATGAGACCATGATGCCTCTCTTCCTGCTGTTCACTGGTAGGGTTTTAGTAATTTAGGATTTTGATGGAGGATGCAGACAAGATATACTGTAAACACCTAGTTAAGACACAGCATGTGCGACTATTTCTCGTTACGTTTTCAGCACTCCTCTAATGGCAGCACTGTGGCTTGAGCTGCAGACATTTCTAATTAAATTTAAATATGTGGCAGATGCACAATTTCCGTGTAAAGTGAAGCTTTTATCAGATTTTATCAGTATTGAAAATGCTAAAGATGAAAATGTATCTTGCAGCACATGTATTATAGCACCACGGGTGTTTTAGCATATGTTACAAATTCTTGGGAACTTTATTATAAGTTATGTGGGACACATGTTGTTCCTTCTGTCATAGCAGTGTTTCCCCTATATTGACTCAGTCATGACGGGCCATGCCTTCAAAATACCAAAAATTTATTAATTTCACATGGACAACGTCAAAATGTCTTAACTGAAACTGCATTGCCGCCTCCAGACGCACAGCAACAGTGGGCCAGACATTTACTCTCCACGTGAACACAGCATGCAGAGTGCAATGACGGGTGAGGGGCGGAACCTAAACTTCATTAGTTAAGCCCACAGGCAAGTAAACTTCAAGAGCATCCGATCTGACAAGCTTATTATGTGGAGTCCGGAGAGGAAAAGTAGCTGCTGATAAGTTGCTCTCGATTTTACGTTTTCAACACCCCCTTCCCACGTGCATCACCCCACGACAAAAACCTAGGGGAAACACTGCTTTGCACAAATGTAGGTAGTGAAAGTTCAGGTTCTCTGTTCGAGCTCAGGAAAAGCGCTTTTGGCCGAACTCTGTGTGGTTTTCCAGATGAGGAAGTCACTTCTAGCCAAACCCCCTTCTCTTTTCTTATGCAATAGCAAGAAATCAACTGATTAGCAGCCTGTCATCTGCTTGTGCTGTTGTCGGATGTTCTGTCAAAGTTATGATTTTTCTGTCTAACGATCTATCCTTCTATCCTTCTACCTGTCTATCTGTCTCTATATCTACCTGCTTCTATCTTGTTCTGTAATAGTGTGGTGTAACCTTGAGTGTGTCTTCAGTGGACAAACAGGGACTTCTTTCTTATTCAGAGTGTGTGCTGCAGAAATGTCTGTCACAGACCATTTCCCTCAAGAATAGAAAATGCCAGCTGACACACAGCTCAAGATTAACCACGCTGTGTATCTGTGCGTTAAGTGTGTCTGTGCACATTTACATGTGTGTCCTCTCCTCAGCAGCTCCCCCACTCCAGTTATCCATATTTTTACCTCCTGGCCTTCCTTTGGATTGCATATTTTAAGTCCCTCTCTGATAAAAATCCCATTTTTAGCCTTGTTATCTTGTCTGAAAAATACACAGTACTTATGTGTGACAAGACATATTAGGAACTAAATCAGTAATCCGTGAGATGACTGAAGAGTTTTTGCTTTGAATCTTCATAGCACCATCTACAGTTTGAAAAAGGCTAGGTCAGACAGCATGTTTGTCTCTCCTGAAATATTTGGAGAACTAATCTGAAGAACTTGATAGGATGGGCTTTCTGACAACAGAAAAGACAAGTTAGTGCAGGCTAAGAGAGAAGTTACAACAAGCTAGTGGAGGTAACAGTAGCTGAGTTCCCATTAACCAATAAATTATTTCAAAAGCAGCAAATAAGAAATATGAATCAGACTTTTCCATAAACTCGTCCGAAAGGAATAAAGCCTGCATACTTTCCCCAGGAGATGGCTATAGTGCTAGTGCTCATAATTCAGTATAAGTAGGAGTTAAATGGTAAATGGGCTGTACTTATATTGCACTTTATCTGGTTTTATGTTGACCAGTCTTTTACACTACATGTCACATTTACACATTCTGTTAGTACACACCAAGTGTTTTTTTCTTTATCACACACGTTCATTCCCCGATAGGCACATCTGGGAGAAACATGGGGTTCATTGTCTTGCCCAAGCACACTTCGGCATTTAGTCAGAGGAACCTTGGAATCGATCTACCAACTTACCGTTTGGTAGATGACTGCTCTTCCTCCTGAGCTGCAACTGCCCCAAGGATAGTTATTATCAAATAAAATCAAATTTTATTCGTGAAGTGCTTTTCATGCCACAAAGCAACACAAAGTGCTTTACATCATAAAAACTATTTATGCATTTTAAACCTTCACACAGCAAAGTATTTACCAGAACAATTTGAAAATCTTCTAGTTTATCTTTCACAATCACACATACACACGCTCATAGACAAAAAAACTAAACCCCAATTTAACACTTTTCTCCCTCCCGCCCGATTCTACCCAAACAGGAACTCAAACCCCTATTTTCTGTCTCTTAACTGAATGTAAATACAAAACTATAAATAATAAAACATAATAAACATCTGGCCTGACGCTGCTGCGAGGAAACAATATTTTGGGGATCCATCCCTACCAGGAGCCACCCTGATCACGGCAGGCCCACTACAGCCATAGGGCTGAAGTGCAGGAACCCAGCTATCCAGACAGGGTGTTCGCCACAACAGCAAAGCCCCTGGTGTGGAGGGTCCCCATGAGGAAAACACTGAAGTTAAAGATGTTAAAAAAAGCAAAACCTAACCTAAAAACATTAGCAGTCCTAACTGGAATAAGTTTTTATCTCAAGGAGTAAAGAATGTTAGTGGTTTTTCCATTCCTCCTAATGTGTGTCAAGTCCCAAAGCTTATTCTTCTAAGATTTTTTTTTTTTTTTTTAGATGACCATTTCCATTCACCTTTTTCTTTTTCACATCTTCTAAATTTGTTTAACAACCCAACCTAATCTTACCCATACCCATGACATAAATGTTGAAATATATCATTTTAAACAGGAAACAGATTATATTATTATCATTATTGGCTGTTGGAATTGGATTAAAACAAAATCAATGCATAAATAAATATTTTCTGCCCTTGAAAATGATTATCAGAGAATCAGTCGCAGCATTAAAACCTGTTATATTTGTATAGCACAGATCATCATGTTAATAAGCAAAAAAAAGTCCTTGCATGTCGTAGCAGTTCAGCCTTCCGTATCACCAGTCACCTCATAACTGCCATCACTGTTATTGTTGTTGTAAGGCTCTCATTGCATTATTCATAGGTGTGTTAGTACAATGTTTTTACAGTTGAAGCTGTAAAGTTTATGTGTAAGGGATCAGCTGAATGCATTAACGTAGACATAGATGCAGGACATGTTATGACAGTGAAAGTGGGGCATTTATTATGGCTGCTGTAAAAAAAAAAACACAAGCTAATCATAGTGTGAAAATTCTTTGATTCATTGAGGATCCATTCGGTTTAGACGAAACAGATTTTGTGCGGGTGTAAACACATCAAATATAAAACTAAGTTTGACAGATTGATTTGGTAAGTTAGCTATTTAAAGGGATACTGTGTAACTTTTGGCCAGTAGAGGGCACTAAATCTGTAACTTCCAACGGGCCACACGGCACTGTCACAAAGTTAAACAGTTTCTATACGTGTTTTGGAATCATGTTTGCAGACCACTTTGACCAGCTGATAGCGAAGTAAGATTCTTCACCATTGAAGGATAGGGCCCTGGTGGAGGTATGTGACTGAGTGCTTCTAGTTATACTTGTATCCATTTTATCTCCCGGCTGTTATGAAAACGCCAACATTAACCCGTAGCTTATGGGACATTACAGTGTATAAAAACCATAAAACTAAACCAAGCCAGTTGCTAATCGTTCTTTTACCTCTTTGATATTTACATGAATTATAGGAACTGCATTTATTGCATGAAAACCTGCATCACTCTCGCAAAGTGTTTAGGGAGTCACGATAACTTTGGTCTGTAGCCGATTAGCTTCAACTAGCCGCATTTAGACACAGACGAATATTGCAACGTTTTGCAGGTCATCAGGCACTTACTGCCATTGTTTTGAATAAACGCTGGCTGAAAGATGTGAAAAAGTACATTGCATTTTGTACGTTTGCACAACAGGCAAAGAGTTAACTTACCAGTCTAATAATACTGAGGCAAACAGAGAGTGTGTTTTGCATCCACAGAATCCTCGGACACCGTTTTCACCTTCTTACTTCGTTCAGCCATGACAAACTTTCTATCGAAGAGGAAGAAAAAGTAGCACAAAGCAGAGCCCTCTGTGTTTATAGAGGGGGAGCCGTTAAGCACAGCGCTGTAGGTCACATGATCCCATGAGTGACGGATCCGCTCCTGCAAAGTTACAATGTCTGGTTTCTGAAGAGGCAGCCCCCCTCGGAGCACCGGCGCGTGTCAAACACTGCATATTGACCCCAGAAATCATCCATTATTACTCACATAATATTTGGGTCTAAAGTTACACGGTATCCCTTTAATTATTTATCCAGTGGCATCTTTATTCTCTGATTTATCTTTATTAGCCAGTGTGACTCCATAACTCGGATTCTGTTGTGGTTTTAAATCTGTAGCAGCAAAGAGCGGAGCCAGGACACAACACCCTTGTGTTAGTCCTTGAGTTGTTTCATACTAATTTCATTCAGTTTTCATCTGAGGATATAAGGTGTCCCCCTCATACATTCATATCAAATTTAGACTTCTATCGATGCACAATGACAGATATAAATTCAAACCCTCATCTGCAAGAGGAACAATCCCTCCAGTCACAGTCTCCCCTTTCTTCTCCTTAACTTTAGCTAAGCCATCTAAAATACCATTTCAGAGGTCCAGAGGACTATATTAGGCTTATAAATCTTATCCATTAGTAGCAGAGTCTGAGAGGAGAGGATATGAAATCTCCCCACAGCACCACATCTGACACCTTGAATGTCATTTTAATCAGTCAGTCCCAGTCTGAACCTCCCTTCTTTAACCTCTCATTGCCTTCTTTTCTCTTCTCCTTCATTTATGTATCATTTCCTTAAAATCCAAAACTGATTTACAAATTTATTGCTCCTCTAAAAACCTTATTAAGCTGTCTTCATATTGGGCTGTTTCAGCCTTCAGTATTTTTTTATTGGCTTGGTGACTGATTATACTTTCATCTTTTTCACACAAATTGTTATTATAAGTCAGTCAGGCTCAATAAGTTTCTAAAAATGTCAACCTACAACATAGTGAAGAAAAAGGAGTGAAGCTGTTGTTTGGGAATCGACAAAACAAATTTTCTCATCCCTCTGTAAGGACTCAAGGATGGACTTGAGAGTTTTTTACTTCTGGTGTCTAAAATGAAAATTAGTAATACAAATGTTGAAAATTGGAACTGTGACGGAAGCGAAAAACACGGAACCACCTTCTATGATTAAAAAAAAGAGCTAATATTTGAGCTGGCCTTTAAACATTTTGTTACTTTAACTCCTGAATCTTTCTTAACCATTACTCAGGTGGACTGCTTACAGTTGAGCTGGAAATCCAGCCTTAAAAAAGAAAAATACTCCTATCCTTTTGCAACTCTCCATTTAACACGTTTAAATTTTGCACTTGTGACTGGGCACCATCAGGATTATAGATAAAGTAATTTACTTCTTCCAAGGTGTCAAAAGGGATTGAAACCACACACTATAGGTTCACATGTTCTGTTTAACTTATATTCATGACTGGATGATGAAAATCATTCTGTAAAAAGATGCGAAGAAATGTTAAAAGAGAAGCACAGAAGGCTATTGGCCACTCAAAAGTAAAAAGAGATCAAAATGAGGTGTGATGATTACTGGAGTTCTTCAAATGTCAGTTCAAGAACAAAAATATAGAGGGTTTTTAGAAAATTTGACCACAAGCTGAGTGTAAAGATAACCCTCTAAAAAATGCCCCAACCATGCTGAGAAAGATGATGAGCACTAAATTAGTCATGGAGGAAAACAGGTAGGACACCAGTTCAAATTAAATGTTTTGTGAGAATGATTGTAATTTATCGCAGTATCTACATAACACACGTAGAGGCTTCTGATGAAATAATGGACTTTAAAATTGTATTTTGAATGGTAAAGTTAGCTATCAAATGTAAGTTAATCACAATGAGACAGACTAGTTTTATTTATACTTTTCATATCCAATCCAATCCAATTTTATTTGTAAAGCACTTTAAAAACAACACTGCTGACCAAAGTGCTGCACGCAGCAAAGGTAAAACACAACAAAGGTTAAAATAACTTGTACAAACTCATAACTTCATTAAAACATTAAGACATTGAAAGGAAACAGTAAAAGCATCTCAAGCTGAGTTAAAAGCCAGTAAGAAATAATGCGTTTTAAGAAAAGACTTTAAAACAGCAGGTGAATCGGCCTGCCTTATGTATAGTGGTAGCTTGTTCCACAGTTTTGGAGCAACGACTGAGAAAGCTCTGTTCCCTCTGAGCTTCCGCTTGGTTTTAGGAACCGCTAACAGTGACTGATCAGCTGATCTGAGTGAGCGGGAAGGGACGTATGGCTGAAGCAGATCAGTCAGATACTGTGATGCAAGGCCATGAAAGCATTCAAATACAAATAAAATGATTTTAAGATCAACTAACTGGAAGCCAATGGAGTGAAATTAAAATTGGAGTAATGTGCTCTAGTTTCTCAGTACCAGTTAAAAGTATTCAGAACTAACTGGAGTCGAGCAATAGATGACTGACTGAGTCCGGTATAGAGCGCATTACAGTAGTCCAGACTAGTCTTGATACAAGCATGGGTTAAAATCTCAAAGTGATGCGAAGAAAGGAAAGATTTAACTTTGGCCAGTTGTCTTAGATGAAAAAACTGACCTTGACGACGAGTTAATCTGAGCATCAAACTTGAGATTGCTGTCTAGCTTTACCCTGAGATTTGTGGCTGTAGGCAGCAGGTACTGTTTCAATGCACCCAGGTCAACCTCCACTTTGGAGGAGTCATTGGACCCAAACAGCAGAACCTCAGTCTTGTTGTTGTTGAGATGTAAAAAAGAAAAAGTGACATCTTTGCCTTAATTTCAGCAATGCACTCCAAAAGGTTATTAGGAGAGTAGAAATGTTCCTGCTTCAGTGGCATAGGCTATAGTGGAATATAGTTTATGCGGACTATCGTCAGCATAAAAATGAAACCCAACACCAAACTTCCTAATTGAGCCAAGAGGAAGCGAGAAGAGGCCCAAGGAGTCTTGAGAGACCCCACACATGAGAGGTGCTGGGGAGGACATAATTCTAGTCAATAAGTGTGGACACATCTTAAGAATAAATTCAAATTGGTAGGTGTGTCCAAACTTTTGACTGATACTGTATATTGATTCAATGTGCTTAATTGTAACTTTAACATATTATAAATTGTGTAATCAGTTGTCTCTGTTGAGCCTGAGTATACGAATACAAGGCAATTAAACATTTTTTTAAGTCTACAAGAATCAAAAATAGAAAGTCCAAATGCTTCTTCTTCCTTAACTAAAAAAGTTATGTAGTCAACTGAAGTTATCACTGACAGAAACTTCCACTAGCTGAAGAAGCTCTGAATTTCAGGAGCGCTTTGAGACCTTATGGAGAGAAAACAAAATGATGTCCCCTGACAGTAACCAACAAACCGTTAAACTGCAGTGAAACTGTACGCCTCATCTAAACTTAAATCTGAATCATCCAAAATTGTTCTATTAGTATGAACTACATGAGAGCAAGAACACATTTTTTGTTAGATCTATACAAATCCCTCCAGAACAAAAAGATGTGGGATAGCGTTGCACTTGAAACTTGAGAAGCTGAAAAATGGGTCACTCTTGGGACCTTTTCTTCGGAGATATGGGTGGTAGGGTCTGCAAAACTGTGAGTGAGAAACAGACAGAAATATCTTATTGATCATAACTTAACAGAAAGGTATTAACAATATGCTAGCTAGCTTAATATTAGCTTCATACTACTTCATATTACATCACAGCTAGTTTGTATTATGTTTAAAACAGTATTTCAGTAGCACTGTAATTTAATTTCTTGTGGTTTAAAATGTTAATTAAATACCTTTTGTTTTAATTATCAAAGCCTTCATAGATCAGTCGTATAAGGCTGCTGGAGCAGATAAAATTTTATTATTGTAATATACAGTCAAATTTCATCAACCATGAGCCTTCTCATTGATGTCTGTTTACAGGGATGTCAACTATGCCAGGGGTCTGCAACGTTTACTAATAAAAAGAGCCATTTTTACCACCTGTCCCACTGAATAAATGTAGTTAAGAGCCGCAAAACTTTTACAATTATTTTATGTTTGTATTTTAAGTCCAAGAATAGATGCTTGGATATTTTAATGAATTATTCTGTGTATTCTCCATTTGTGGAAGGCTTACCGCTCCTTACTGTCTCCTGAATTGCTATAAGACCTGCAGCAGTAGCTGAGTTAGGGGACTTGATCAACTATTTTAAAGTATGTTTGCACAGTTTAGATTTCCATAGAAGCTCTGAAATAACTATTTTTCCACTCATTTCCAGTTTGATACTATTCAGCAAATGCTGTTTGTCTGCTCTGTGAATATCTTTAACTTTAAAATTGTTTGCTGTTTGCTAATCTCTCACTATAAATCAAGCAAACAGGTAAACTAGTATAGTTGCCAATGCATGTAAATGAAACAGTTCATGCAAAATGACACTATGTTATTCTAGAGCCTTTGCTGAAGGTTTAAAGGGCTGTGGGATGCAGACCCCTGGTCTCTGCATTCAAGTTTCTTCCTTTAATCATCACATTCTGTATGTAATCTTTAACAGGAAACTGTAAGTCCTCACAAATCTGGGCTACTGACGTAAACAAATGCCCAGTCAGCAAAGGACTAACAGGTTTGGCACCCAGCTGATCCAAACTCGGCATGTCCAAACCAGTACAGGATAATGAAACACCCAGCAAGTCTTGTCATTACCTGCTGGTGCAGAATGTCCTGAACTCTAAGTATGCCCACTAGTACAATAAATGGCTGCACAGGACATTGACAATCACATTAAGTCATTGTACTTATATTGTCACTGTTTGGCCATTAAATCAGCTGTTACACTGTTTTTAACACAGAAAGCTTGAAGGTCAAGTAAGATTTGAGGATTTCTAACTAAGTTAAATGAACCTGAGGAACCCATGAAATAAAAGAAAAAAATCTCAGTAATTAGCTATTAAGTGTCTCCTTATATGCTTTTTCTATGCAAATAAGTATATTCAGTGATGGTTTTCCCTAGAAGGGAAATCTCTATCAATATCTTGGGACATTTAAGCTTTGCAAACTGTTGAAATTAAACAAATAAATAAAAAAAAGCTTTTGTCCAAACAAAAAAACACCCACTGGCCATGTATTTTGTGGAGGTCAAAAGAATAAGCCATTATGGTGCCCAGATAGGCCAGTAATAATTTTCCTGGAAAATTGTATCCTAGGGATAGGTTTGTTGTTGTTTTCAAAAATAAATGCTAATTTAGATTTTGAAGCCAGCAACCTGTAACAAAAATATTAGGACAATTGCAGCACTGCACTGAAAATAAAATGAGTAAAATTGCCCCTTCCTGTGACATTCAGATGGCAGGCAGAGGCTTTCAAAAGCAATGTTGGGTAGTGACTCAATTCTGTAAAAAGCTGAAATAACAAAAAATGAATAAATAAATGAAATAAATGAAATAAATACATTTATATATTTTCGAGATTGGGGGGAAGCACCAAAGCTTGATTATAGGAGCAGACATGATTCGGTCCTTGAAATGATTACATGAAACACTTAGACTTTTCCAGTTAGCTGAGTTTGTTGCTGCATTCACAAATGTAGAACTGTAAGTTTATGCTCCATGAAAACAAACCAATATTTTAAAACGTGACTTTTTTCCCCTAAATCCTGAAAATGATACCTGATTTTTGGTTTAAAGATTTTGGGTCTTATTTTGATTTTGAATTATTTGCAATTTCCAACTAAAAGGTATAGTTTTTAAGAATTACTGACGTGTTGTAAAGACGGGCCTAGAAATGACTTCAAAAGCCAAGACGATGGGTGTGAGTGGCAAAAATTGTTCCCAACATAAACATGTTTTCATCTTCAAGTGGATCCAGAAAAATGGTGGCACAAATATGGGAACTTCTATATGTGGACCCACACCATGTAGATATACATGCCTCATTCTAAGAGAATAAAACCATAACAGTTGTTTTAGGAAAGTAAGGCAATAGCAATGGAAACAGTTTTTATTGATATACTCCATTTTTCTGCACCTTTAAGTTATACTATAAATTTCAAGGTATTTTTGAAAACTTCTTTTCTGATAATTGAATTATTTTTTTATAACTGGACAGAAATACAGAGCTTCTCCAAACATATTTACAAAGTCAAATTGTATGGTTGTTTGTTTCTTTTTCCTAGTTAGGCTGCATGTCTTGTAATGAAGGAATAAATAAAGAAAACAGTTTGAACTTATCCAACGTCCACCTATTGAACCACTTCCTATTAAATTTAGCTAACGGTGTGTTCCAGCTGTCAGTCACACACTTGTTTACCCACTTAATTCCTGTCAGATACTTTTTTACACAATTTATAAAGACAAGTTTTCATGTCATGATGATTCAGCTGGCCCGGCTCTATAATACATATTTGTGCAGTCTTCTCTACTCAGCAGGACACAACCAATCATCTGGTTTTACTTTTCAGTCTGCCACACTGCTTGTGTGTTCTGTTGTCTGTGTCAGAATTTGACAAACTCATCCTCACAAATCTTTTGTTCCCCCTTACTGAACATCTGTTAAAATCTTTTTCTCTGGCTGACTCGCACCCTTACACCTTTTTATGGCCAGATTCTAAGTTATCTGTGAAAAATCTTACGAATGGTTTGTAAAAATGGTCCTCAGTAAACCTGGCCTACACCTGACCAAGTATATTTAATGCCAAAATTATGACAATTTGTAACTAAAGAGGAACAATATCCCTCAGAAATGTTGAATATTTTAGCAACAAAACATTGTTCTCGCACTGAACTAAAACCAAAGTCATCTGTTTGAAACCTCGGCACGTGTCAGTCGACCACGGTCCTGTTATCTGAACAGGGAATTGGTATTTTTCTTAAATCCATCATGAAAAAGCTGCTGAATAATTTTCTACTGCCATTGTTCTTATCAAACTAAATGATTCGACACCTGCCTTTACTGTACCATTTAATTCTGTGTTAGAGATACTGTTCATGTAGTGTTTTTCTGTGAGAACAGGTCGTCTAAGCTGGCAATCCACTGCATGCATCAAGCAGTTATTGGATGGTGATTTGTTTGTGATCTACAATGCAAACTATAATGTTATTCTGTCTGAAAAGACCTTGTAAGAGCCCCTGCCCAAATGTGTCGGTTGAATAAAGGTCAGCCTCCTCCAAATAATCAAATAGACTTTCAGAGACATCTTCACATTTCCCTCACTAAACAGCTCAGTGAGCGAAGACAGGAGCAGGAGCAAAGTACTGTGAACAGAGTTCATAGAGTCATAGGTTCCATCCGTCTTTCACTCTCTGCATCCACCTGTAGTTCTGCATGCCCAAACATTTAGAGATCTGAGGAGTCTGACCTTCAGCAGATTGTAATGCATTATGCATGAACAACGAAAATCTGCAGTTTTAACGGTGTGATCCCAGGTGGAGGGAGATAAAGAGAAAGAAAAGGGCAGAACATTTGAAAAAGTGATGCATTTTAAGAAGCAAATTTAATGTTCAATCATTTTATTCACTGTGCTTTGACCTTTGACTAACTGTGTGTTTATGTATGTATGTTTGTATACATTATGTACATTTAAATGGCATAATTTTGAATAAACATTACGCTGAAACAAGAAAATATGTGGCCCACTGATTAACCCTAACTAATTATCTACAATCTTCACTTCCAGAAAAAGAGTAGAAATTATTTAACAAAGAGCATTAAAAAATGATAGTGACAATAATAATTTGCAACATATTTATATTTCTAAATGTTTATTTTCACAGTTCCCAAAATGATATTTCCATTTTCTTCACTGGTTTCATTATATTTAGAAAGTATAAATAAACTTAAAATCTGCTGCAAGCAAACCCTGGTTAGAGGTAATGGTGTCAGGATAGGATATAAAAGGAGCATTCACCGAAGTCTTCAATTTTCCAAGCAAGGAGGCTCTCTGGGCTCACCAATTATGCAAAATCTGTTGGAGATTTATCAAAAAGTTCACTAAAAAAAGAAAAAAAGTGCAACATTGCAGGGAATCTTTGCCTTCCAATATACAAAATGAATGTATATTCGACAACCTTTCAGGGAATTTGAGGAAATTCTTGTTCATGAAGGTGATCAGTCGAAACCAGTATTATACATAACCTTTGAGCCCTCAAACATTACAGGATGAGAAACAATCATAAATCCATTTGATATATCCACAAGCATGAAGAATATCTCAGGCAACCATTTTCACTCTACAAAACCCTCTGCTAGATCTGGAAATGCAAACAACACCATATATCAACTCAACTCACAAATGCTGTGAAATGCATCTCTTGACCTGAGCTCATCTTAAGGCCCGGTCACACTGCGTTTTGCGGGCGTATCGCGGCTGAATCACGGGCAGAAATGTCTGCCCGTGAAGCAG
>JAOXYM010000009.1:4327151-4338323 GCA_028567055.1 Leptatherina wallacei
GGCAAAAAAAAAATCGCAAAATTTTACCCGTGATTCAGCCGCGATACGCCCGCAAAACGCAGTGTGACCGGGCCTTTAGCCAGACAAAATTATTCCTTTCAGCTGTATACTGGAGAAATGGTGAATTAGTGTCAATGACATTGACATGGTTGAATAAAAGTAAGGGTATGAATGATGCGTATATTGAATATGCAAGTGTTAAACGACTAAATGTCAATGTCAAATCTAATTAGTGCTATCTCTATTTTTCCTTCTTTGTTTTGTTTTGAATGTATATCTGGCATCGTTTTTATTTAATAATTAAAACGAAAAGAAGGAAAATGAGCAAAGGTTCAATTGAAAATAACATTTATGTAAGTTTTTAGTGCATTGTAGAAAATTTCCTAACTTTTATGGAAATTAAGTTTTCACATGAGGCATATAGAGTGTGTGTGTGCTTCCATTAATTTATGTTTATTGGGATTCCATTCTATTTTATTTTATTTAAAAAAAGTCAACACTTCATCACAGTTTATGATTTATATTGGAAGTTTTCTCCTCTTGACATTAAGACAAAATTCCGGGCCCCTGAACGGTAACGGTAGCGATAATAAAGTGTAATGATCCTGATCCCTGCCATTTTGAAGTCAAAGCCATCACAGAGGGATTTCTAATCACAATTAAGTGGATCCAATTTAATGATGTATGGAGGTGATTCAGCAAAATGTAAAATCTATGCTCAGCTGAATCAAGATTGTGAATCAAAAACACCAGAAAAAAGGGCATTTTGCAGGAGAACGAAAGCCATGTTGGTTCTATTTTTTATTTATAGATTTTGTTTCAGTAAAAGAAAGCTATGTCAAAATCTAACTGCATTTTAGGTTTTGTTCACCTTAATCTGATGGATCTGTGTGGGTAATGCAGCTCATTTCCCACATTTACTGTGTTAAATAAGGCTCAAATTCCAAATCCCGAAACTGCAGTTTTTGCCATGTGAAGCCTCTTTTTTCTCATGAGGCACACCTTTAATTCAACCTATCTGTTACCAAATTACTTATGCTATCTGCCATTTTGAAGACTGTACATGCTCACTAATGTCTTGCAGTCAAATCCCAATGCAAGCAGGTTCAACGTATCCCGGGTATAATTGGTTAAAGCAACCCTGAGGACAGAGATTTTGCTAAACTTATGACCGGTGACGTATACGTTCATGTAAACAGGTGGACTAGACCGCTGTCATCTAGGCTGTAAAATGCAGAAGGGTGGCAGCTTTGAATTTAGCTATTTCCTTCTGGCTTGTTCATGTTAATCTGCATCTTTATTTTTCTGACAACTCTTCCATATGCAGTCTATAATACTAAAATGTACTAAGTAGCAGATCGTGAGCACTAATAATGTTTTCCATGTCTCATTTTATTGTTGGATTCAATCTGTCTACTTCTGTCACCAACTGGACTATTTTCGGTCTGTTTGTTCTGTTGCTGCTCTGGGATCCACAGAGTACAGTTGACGTGTTCTCAAGCCGGTATGGAAATTTATAATTTTTATTGCAATCTTTCCAAAAGTCATTTGACTAATAAGGCAATGCATATATAAATAAATAAATGAAAGTGAATACAGGTAAAGTTGCAGTCAGCAAAGTTGGTAGGATTTATTGCCTGCGGTGCTGACAGACATTTCCACTCCCACAGCCTTGCTGCTAGCAGGGAAAGAAAGACAAGAATTCCTGTTTTTATCCCATCAAAATGGTGGATGCTGCATTCATGAGCTTAAATCATACAAAGCTACTATAGCTTTATTTCCTGAACTAAGTTTGTTATTTTATCCCTCACTTGATGGGACATACACCAACAGGATGTGTTTTGTTGACATGTTCATGACCTCAATAGCAGTATATCGATATTTCCCTCTCTTCTGCCCTCTTTCTGGGGATTCAGTCTGTGTAATACTGATGTGTTCATTGGAGTTGTCTTTTCCTCTTTGATGGGCCTTTCAAACTCACTAAAATAATGTAAATCTTTATGGAAACAGTTTTCTTTGTGTTAGTTCCTGTATATTACTAACAGAAAGAAAGATAGGTCAGCAAGCCCAGAGAGTATTACATGGTGAAAATTCCATTTTTAAGTAAGAGAAGAAGAATGCCTGCTTCAGTTAATGGTCTTTAAAATGGTTTCTACTCAAAAAATCTAATTAGCGCTCATTATTGTCCTCTTGAAATGAGTGTCCTTATGAGAATGTGCTTAAGTGATTGCTTGGGGCTCAGATGTGCCCTGGACTTCTTGTTGTTTTGTTTCAGAATCCCATTACGACTTTTTTTTTTGGCTCTACCACTTTTTTTTCCCCTTTAAAAAAACCAAAATGAACCTTCACAATTATTATTACAGTTTTACTGAGGCAGAATTAATTTATTAGTATTCATGCTCCAAACAACATGCTTGCTTTGCTTACCTTAATTAGAAACAAAAAAACAATGAGGACTGTATGATCATGGGTTTCATTGTCAAATTGTGATATAAATGGAAACCGTTTACCTCCCTTCAAACAAAAGCAGAATATAAAACTTAGAACAAAAGCATTTTTTTTACTCAGAAATTACCCATGTTGTGTTGGAGTTTCAGCCTCTGGAGATATACACCAAAATATGCAATGTATAACAAGATTTCTTTGCTCCATTGATCTTAAACTGTATACTGTCAGACATGGCTGTGTACAGCTTGAGCTGCAGTTTTACAAAGACACTCTCATATTAAGAGCTTTGCTCTCTTCAGGGCCACTGAGTTGTTGATATTTAACTCCATTCACCCAATCATATAATGCATTGTAGCTTTATTAAATATTCCATCCAATAAAACCACGTGTTTAACCTTGTTAACATTTTGGTAATGTGATTTAACATGCTAGGAGACATGAACATGTGAGCTGTGGCTTACCATTTCTCTCTTAAAATGCAGGATACCAGCAATAGTCACAAAAACACAGTCAGTCAAAGAGAATTGCTTAGATAAAGTAACTGTTCCTATCTGTTTGTGAAATGGGACCCGCAAGAGCTTTGGAGACATAAGCTTTCGCCAACATTAGCAACAAAAAATTGGATGTTTTATGTCATCAAGTTGAAACTTAGATTATGAGGGCTATGTGTAAAAGACCATTCTGAGCTGATACACTGACTCAGAGGCAACTTTTGTGTTTCTGTTTACAATCAAAATGATATGTATATGACTTAGTCATATTTTTGGTATGAGGTAAGAGGTATGCTTTAGTTGCATGCAAGCATTTGAGGGGACAGTAAATCTTAAAAGAAGCTAACAATGAGACTATTTCTGACAGGCTAGCAGCAACCTAAATTGGGAACGTAATTTGGGACAAAATAAAAGTAAGCTACTCGATCTTAGATAACAAATGATAAACATGTCAGTTCAGGCAAACAATGTTATTAATGTTTATACTGATAAACTTTTGTATTGAATGTGTCAGGGTGTGTGGAGGGAGCAGGACACAAATGCAGGGTGACACAAGAGGCAGGCGGACGAAGGAATCAATGGTTGGTAATGATTACAAAAGGCACTGCACAAGCAGGATAACTTAAAAGTAAGAAGACTGGAAAACCAAAAGTAAGAACCAGACGAATACGAACAAGGAACAAAGATTGGGGGAACCTGGGGAATCAAAAACAAGCATCTGGTATTGAACAACAGAAACCAAGGCATATATATATATATATATATATATATATATATATATGCACTAAGGACCATTAACTAAATAAGGAACAGTTGTGGCAACCAATGAATCAAGCCCAGGTGTGTAGCAACAGGAATCAAAGAAGATACATCATACAAGGGGATGGACTGTGCAAAACAAAACAGGAAACAAGATAAGAGGACTGAAAGACAAGCGAGACCAGAAAGCAAAAGCACAAAGAAGGACAGAGACATGTTATTGAGAGTCCAATTGACCCTCAGAGTTTTGAGGGCTTCTTGCATAAGCTTGCCCCTGTAACTTTTTATGCTGGAGGAAAATACATTTCTAAATAAAAAAAATCTCCTTTGTCTGAAAATAAAACTATAGCATCAACGTGATGTGCCTGGTGTAATCCTGTTTTCTTATTTAGAATAACAATTTTGGCAACTAATTACATCAGAACTGTTTTTGACATATTCATGATTTCATCATTTTTGAAAATTGTAAGATTTTAGGAATAAGAGCATCGTCCCGTAGCAGTCAAAGGAAAGATTTGCAAACATGATGCCGGACGACTAAATCCTCTGATGTTGTTGTTTTGCACTAATAGATTTACCGTGTCACATAACAACAAAGCAACTTTTCAATATCGGCTAATTTGCAACCCCCATTCTGCTTTTGGCTGTGACTGTGGATAATTAGTTGGCGTGATCCGTGGGTAGTGGCATGTTGAAGGAGAGCTCAGTGGGTTTGATGGTCTCTCTGGTCTCTTCTAAAGCAGAGTTTCATATGAGCTGTCACTAACCAACCTGACTTTCATCTGTCCATTTCTGCCGCCTCCAAGCTTTCAATCCAGTCTCTCTCTTACACACACCCACACACACAACCTTGAGGTTATTCTCTGGTGTGATACATGCTGAATATGAGTGACAGGTCAAAAATGTACATTAATAACCTGGTCTCTGGAAGAAAAAAAAACTCACTGATACCATTTGGTTCTTTTTCTGAAAAACAACTTATACTGGTACCTGAAAACAACATAATCTGTAACATCTTACATTGTTTTTGATTTTCTTTGTGTCATGTATATTCCTCCAAATGTTCTCTAGGCTCATGAATGACCATGAAACGGTCATTATTTCAAATATAAGCTTTAGTTCTTTTTCCTAGCACATTGTTTTATCTTGCTCAAACTGTGTCCCACTGGAGAGTTGATACACTCATTAAAACCTCAGCTGAAAATATAGGCAACACAAGCAAATACAATAATTCTGAGCATGCTTTATGTTATAAATACATTTGTATGCATCAACATAGCATTGAAAAAAAACATGTTTGATTTCACGCCCTTGCATTTAGGCTGCATCTATGAAAATAGAGCAACTACATTAGCATAATGAATTAATATCAAACAGCTATATCCAGTCTTTATAGCCTCACAGCACCAAAAATCCAACCAGCTCTTTATCTTTAATGTGTCCCCTGCTATCAGCAAGAGCACAGCTGACCACTCTTGGCACATGATTCATCCTGGCATAGTTTTCAACCCTGATTAACTGGACTTGGATCTAAGTAGCTAGGAAACATAAAATGCTATAGAAAAATGTTTCTCATTCACACAGACCTTTTTACAACCATTGGTTAAATTTTATAGCTATGGTATATTGTTTTTACACTGAACTGTTTTGACAACTTTTGACAAAAATATATTTACACACAAGTAGCACAGTTGTGTACAATTCCAGATGGCGAGGAGAAGACCTGAGCCATCTGTAGAGATGAAACGGCTCCTTCTTAGAAAGCAAAGATACACCAATAAAAGCATTATTTTTTTATATTTTGTTTTATTTCTGACAACAGATCTCCCTAAGGCAGGGCTGTTTAATTACAAATTCAGCTGAAGCAGATTTTAAAACCAACTAATTTAGCTGGGCTAGATATGATTATTGCCTGTTATGTGGAAAGTTATAAGCAAACACAAATAAGCACAAACATTAGTTCCCTTTTGAATTTAGTAACAGCTGACACAGGCACATAAAAAATATCCACTTTTAACATCAGAAAATAAACTAATTATATTACCTAAGCAGATGTTAAGGTGCCTGACAATAAAACCATTTGTTGTATTAGCAATTAGGATAATGTCGAGCACATTTGTCGTATGAATGTCAGTACAAGAATCTACCACAGCAAACTCAGTACAAGTCGAACACATCAGTTTGGCTTTGGAGATAAAGACGTTTTTACCTCTCCAGGCAGGGGTGGACCAACGGCTTTTGTTGTCAATTTTGCAAACTTGTTAAATCTGTATTTTCTTTACAATGTCTGAGGAAAGGCCAGCTAAATCCCGTGACTCTTCCAAACTTGTTGCAACAGACAAAAGCTGCAAGCTCCTTTAAACTTCTTCCTCCAAAAATTACATAAGTCATTGCCTACAGAGCAGGAGAAGGCTATAACATGTTAACAAGCTTTTTAAAAGTAGTCAATTATCAATAACTCGTTTGTACTATTTCTTATTAGAAATAATGCAGTTATTCGTGCAGGACTTTTCTGGTTCTGAAACAAAAAAAGAAAAAAGGTAAATATGTTTTCAATATCTTTAATAGAATTTCACTAATTTAACAATGGAAAAATATGAAAGTTTTGCTCTCTAAAAATGTAATACTTTGTGTGTAGGTGTGTGGTTTTTTTTATGTCATCAGATCATTTTGAACAAAACCTGACCACTGACTTTTGGGTTGCTTCATTTACATGATTGAAAAGACCATTTAAATGTCCTATTACCAATTCACCACAAATTTTGGTCATAACAATAAAGCCCCTCTCAGACATGCTCTTAAAAGCGGTAATGTTGCGGACTTTGTCTTTTTTACCGATTGCAAACGTTCCGCTCTTTTATCTCGGAGCTGTAGCGGACATTTACCGGCTAGACTACATGTCATAAGAGTACCAGAAATTAGATTACTTAAGTGCTAGACGTGCGTGAATGAATTATTGCACTTTGGTGGGTTAGTGTTTTAGTACAGATCAGTGTGGTGAAGAGAAGAGGGGAAAGTCTACAGAGCACGGCTCAAGTTCTGAGCCATGCTTTAAAAGTCTGCGAGGAAGCGATATGTTTGAAAAGACAACTCCGGTTAAAGAGTGGATGGACTTTACTGCACATATTCCGCAATGCAAGTCTAAAAGCGGCTTAAATGTAGTAGGAAGCTGAACAACCAATGAGGCACCCGCATTGAATGGGCTATCCAAAGTCAGATGTTCTCACTCGATTGAATCAACATTATTAGTGCTTTCCAGCCCATTCGTACAGTGGACTATCCATCCATATTGCTGATAAGCAGCATTGATAAAGGAAAATTCCAAATCCCGTCCAATGGGAATCCAGTACTCCGTAAGACCTCAAATTCTCAGCATTACAGCATATTTGATGGAAAAAAAACCTCCATAAAATTAAGACATTTAAACTGTGGCTCTGAGCAAAACAAAAATGAAAAGACTGCTTTTCATTACCAATGGACCTTAAGCAAATTAGATTATTGAATAGAAAAACTAATCAGTCTGGTTTTATTCACAGTGATTCTCTAAAGTCTCATGAGATTATTGCTAATATGGTTGCTATGGACGTTGCTACATGCATGACACGTTCCAATCCTGTTTTGGACCTTCTTCCGTCAATGCGCTGCGTTCCTTTTTAAATTACTCTTGGCCAGGGGTATTACAAGTATTACAGGCTTTGTCTATTTTCATGTAGGCTATATTTCAGGATAGTACAGAAGGATATTTGCTCTTTTCTATTCTTTTTTTTGTTTTCACAGTTGGCAGTGACAACCAGTAAAGCACATCAATATTTTGGCCTGGTTTTTCTGTCAGAATGGTGATTTGAAATTAAACTTACCACCGGGGATAGCTGAAAAACCATGTGTATGTGGTCAGATCGAACCTTGAACTATCACTATAAAACATCAATATGTACATCTCTTTATAGACCACATCACCCATTAAACCCTGCTTTAATTTTATTTATTTATCTAACTGGACTGCATTGCATTAAAACCCCAGCAGTGCATTATTTGAGTAATTACCTATGCACAAGCAAATACTGAAAATGTTTTATGTGTAGTTTAAAAACAATATGCTTTTGCTTCCTGTAAATAGCCTTTACATTCCAATTTCACTTCAATAAAACTTCAAATAAACTTTTCTTTCCAACATTATTTCTCAAAGGTTATTGAAATGGTTGCCTATACATGTATATATTTGATAATCTGTGATGTAACCCAGACTCTGACCCATAGACTGTGTGCTGACCCTAAATCCAGCATTTAATGGCTTCTTTCAAGCTTATATGAATGTCCTAGATTATCAATGATATCATAACTCAAAAGGTGACTCATTTTGAAATATAGTTCGCGAAGAATTGAAGGGAAAAAAACAAAAAGATTCATCTTTTATACTAGGTCTTGCAAGAGCTCTCTGAATCTAAGCCTTTGAAAGTCTCTGTCAATAAATGAGAAGAATAAAAACTCTGGCTTTCACTAAATCAAATATATCATTGGAAAACTCTTCATCTGGAGAATAAAGTATGAACACTTGACATGACTCTTTTGAAAAACTGACTTTTCGACCTAGACCTCAGTGCATATTTGAAATCTTATTCTTCAACATTATGGGATGAAGACATGGGACCAACTGTTATATTGAGCTCTTGACCTGAGCTGTCATGTGATAACTCATGTGTTATACCCACTAACTGGGGGCGCTGTCAGATATGGATAAAATACATTTTCACCCATTAAACAAGTTGCAGTGTTGTTAATTCAATACTGTAATGTAAATGTAAATGTGCTGTTTTATTTGAGAAATATAATCATTTATTAAATAAAGAGGGTGTAGGTTGGTAGTTTTTTTGGTTTTGCAGTCGTAAATAGGGTTGTTAGAACAATTGCTTGCTTCATATTTCAATCATGCCGTACAGCTCAACTATCAGTTACTCGGTAACTAAATAATCTGTGGTGAGAACAGTAAACATGTCGGTTTATCTAAGATATTCTAGCTAAAACATTCTGTAAATGACAGCTTTTGCACAATGTCTACGATTGACACCAAGAGGAGCCAATAAAAGGAGAGAGAAAAAAAACTCCCAGAAGAGCCTGGAGGGGAATAGACTTTGGTGTAAAACCCAAAGGGGCATACTATGTCTTGCTGATCAGGACTGTAAAGATTGTACCGAGCCTTATTCAACCCCCGGAAGAGCTGGAAGAAGTGTCTGCTGGGAGTTTCCTGTTTTGGCTGATGCCTTTGGGATCCGACCCCTGATAAGCGGAAGAAAATGAATGGGTGGATGGATATTAGACATTCAAAATTATGTTATTAGAGAGCAAAACTTTTATAGTTTAGCAAGAAATTATAATAGTTTTCTCATAACCTTTGTCAAGTGCATACCATCCATAGTTTGCTGTTGAAATTTTTCTGACTAAACAAATGTGCAGTTACACTGATCTCTCGTGTCGCTGATAATCTGTAAGAAGTGCACAAAATATTGTGCATCATTTTTCTTACCATATTCTACAAACAGGTAATGAGAATACGTTATGGTAACGTTGAGATCTGGAAGATAAAACTTTCCAAGAGAGAGCCTCATAACAGCAATCCCACAAAGTAAATCAATCCTTTTGACTGAAAAAGACCTTCAAATAGTTAAAGAGGATAGTCTTGAGCGTGATCCGCTGTGCAACCACACATGAATATGTTTTATCATCATGAAAAAGTAATAAAAGAAAAACCTCCACATATGCAAATCTTTTTAAAAAAGTCAGCAAACAGCTTCATATGTTTGCAAATGAATATCTATAAAGCTCTGTGCACATTTGTCTACAAAGGATGCAGCACTTGCTAAGCAGTGATTAGGATCAACCCTGCTTTGAGCTCATGCTGCAACCAGTGCCAGATAAAAACCATTTCAGTCATAAAGGTAAGCCTGCTGGATTCAATTAAAAGCCATTAAATTTTGGAGGCTCAAACCCTAAACAACACTGAAAATCTGTGGTCTGACTTCAAAACGGCAATGCAATATGGACTGTATCTCAAAGAATGAAAAGCCTTTTCAGTGAAAGCAAAATGAGTCAATATTTGCCAAACAAAAGGTCAAAGACTCTTAGCTGCCTCAGCCAGAGACCCTGAGCAACTGTCAAAACTGGTTACTCCCTATTAAACTTAATTCTATATAAGATTATAGTAAAAGTACTTTGAAAATCCACAGTGTTTAAATTTGATAAGAAACAGCCTTCTACATCAAATGCTTCATCCCTTGCTTCTCTTTTCCATCACCTCTAGTTGATCACATTTCTAATAACAGTCCCAGAAAGGCATCAGGGAGGCCTCTTAATTTCCTTTTGTCCAAAGTAAATATTCTGGTTGCTCCTCCCTTGACAAGTATATTTCATATTTTATGGTGTGTGCATGGAGGTATGTGAGGTTTGATTAATTATAACACCAATGTGTTTCTAAAGCTGTAAAATGAGCTCAACCCTGCCACTGTGCTGGTGGTCCACTTGTAATCATGTGTATTCATTTGAGAGTATATCTCTACAGGATTGTCTTTATTCATCTCAGTTCTGTGTCTTCTTGTATTGTGATAAGGACGCTGTTTATGAAAGTGATTGCTGCCTTTTCAGATGGTTCATGTTAATTAACTAGGATGGGTAAGCAACGGTGCTTTCAATCCCAATCATTACTACAACAGCAGAACTACTCTGTTAGAGGAGAGCTGTAATACCAGTGGAAATAACAGTTTTTCTACCTATTAGTAGGGCTTCATGTGAGAGCAGAGACATTGATTTCTCCGTACTATACAATGTGTGTTGTTTTTAGTAAAAATTGGACCAGCTCATCCATTCTCAGAGCAAAATGACTTCGTCATTTACATTCTCATCATCACATGCTATGATGGTCAAATTTCTGATATCATATTGTATTAAATCTTCATGTGTGTGTGAGGTTTCTTTAGCAGGTTTGCAGACGCATTGATTCTTACCTCTCCAATGGTTGTCAACTTGCAAAGTCTTTTGCTATACATTTCCAATAGCTGTTTGTGGGACTGAATAAGTGGCCTGTTGGCAAAATTGTATTGTCGGCAACTGAAAAGCCTGCTCTAAGAACTCTGTGAAGAACAGTGGGGGAAAATTACAGACAATTGAATTTGACCTTCTGCAAGAAAATTAACTGTGGTTGGAAAATGCTGAAAATGGTGGTAATCCTGAGTGGATGGTGAATGTTTTTTTTTTTCTTTTCTAAAGACCAACATTTTGTAAACTAAAAGAAATAGTAAAGAACAATTGTTTGAACGCTGTTTGGACTTTATTTAACAGGCACAAGTGCAAAAACATGATCAATTAACTGAAAATATAAATAAATTGAACACATGAAAAGAAGTTGGAAAAAGGCATGTTTGTCATTGTGTTGCACTGTGTTACATCACTGTTCAAATCATTTTGGAACTTAGGAGGCGTTTTG
>JAOXYM010000009.1:4344475-4357313 GCA_028567055.1 Leptatherina wallacei
TGTCTGTCTGTCTGTCTGTCTGTCTGTCTGTCTGTCTGTCTGTCTGTCTGTCTGTCTGTCTATCTATCTATCTATCTGTGCAGCTCAACATTTTTTACATGATATATAAACCATCCCATGATATATGTGATGAAATAAACAAAAACAAAAACCCTGAAAATGTTGTGTATATCAGCAGTATGGTTTGCTTTTTTCTAAATTGCATTTTTGCAGTGTTTGAATGTGGTATGTGTGAAATAATACATGCACAATGCACATTATATTACTGTGTGATGAACTGCAAGAAGCAGACAGCATTTGGAAAAGCTGAAAATTTTTCAAGGCTTAGTGTGAAATTTGTCAAAATTGACCAAATATTCTGATATAACAAGAACTTATTTTCTTCTTAATCTGAAATCGGACTCAGATTTTATCTGTGAGGCAGAAAACGGAAACAATAAACCTTCAATTTTAATCTAAAAAAAACATAAAAAAAATCAGATCAACATAGTGCTCTTGTAATATTGTGTATGTCTGATAAGTTGTGATACAGGGCAATAAAGTAAATTACAGGGATATATATATAGAGAGGGATTTCAATCGTTTTAATATAAGAATCAACCACAGCTTGACTCCCCTCTGATTTGCAACCCACGCAGAGCACAGGGAGAAATGACCATGATTGCATTATTTTCATTAGCATAAATCTGCACATCAACCACTTTACCAACAGAGCCAAGCAAGACAAACAGGACACAGAACAAGAAAGCAAATCAGTTATTACTTACCAACAGCAACAACAACAACGCTAACTCCACATCTGTCTGTCACCCTATTTTTTTCTGTGAGCTCTGCCCAGCAAGTCCAATCTGATGTTTGTTTGTGTCTCATGCCCCATGGCTTCGTACATGTTCTTTTTTTCCTCATTTCTATGAAAGCGTCGTCTTTGGTGTCTTCTCTGTATTTGTCGTGGTGTTTTTTGTTTTAAAAACTTTTATTATGGTTACATTGGGTTGTTTTCTCGTTGCTGATGTGTGACATGGCATCATTAAGCTGTAAGCAAAATGGTATAATGCTGAATTGAAAACAGAATTTACAAACTGAAGTACCTCAGCCTCTTGGTGCTCTGGCTGACTAAACCAGAAATACTATACAATGAGTCAGAATACTTTCAAGATTCATACGCTTCTCAGGTGTCGCTTTAAGTTCTCACAAGATTATGAAGGGATTTAGGTTATAATTCGTTTCTAGACAGGTTTTAAGATGCAGTCTTGTCCTTTTTATATAATTCTTTCATGCTTTTGGATTGCCTTGGGTTCATGTCCTGCTGACAGACTTGAGGCTTTAAAAACAAACTTTTTCTCAAAGTGAATAGCAAAGTTTGCTTAAATTGGTTTGATAAATCTTTTGGTTTTGATCATTTGTTTATTACATTGAATACCTTCAGTACCAGGGGCCATGAAGCTGCCCCACAGCATTATAAAACCAGCATGATACCAACTTGAAATTTAAAAATAGAACAGTTGACTGGTTAAAAGTACATTTAAATCAATCCAGGGGTTCAGTTCAGTCACATCTTACATTAAAATTGGGTTGTTGTTAATCAAATATATTCTTATATTATGTTACACTTTTGTTGTCATCTTATAATTATACTGGGTATAGTGGGTGCTGTAGATGTGTGATTTGCCATTACTTTGATTTTAAGCATGTGAAGGCTTCATATAAACCAAAGAATGATTAGTTTACATTTGAGAAAATGTTTCAGAAAATATTGTTTTTTATAACCTGACTCCCTGACCACACTAACATGGATGTTTCACAAACTACTCCATTTTCACTTCTCTGTAAGCAGCATTTGAGAAAAAAAAGGAAAAAAAAGAAAAGATTTTTTTCAATCCAAGGTGAACATATCTATCTTATTTTCAATGTCCAAACAAGTTTCCATTGTTTTGGTTTTTAAGATGAGTTGGGAATAATATCTGTTTTCTTGTTTAGAACCTAAAAAGAGGACCCATTTTGTTGATTTTTTTCAAGGAATGGAGGGGATAATAGTCCATAAGTAAAATATCAATAGTGTAGTAGTTAACACCTAAGGCTCCAATCGCATGTGGCTGGAGTGTGATTGGTAGACAGTTGCCATCTGTTAACTGACCTCACTTGTGGATAACTCTGTAAGGCTTTTCATATATTCACTGCCAGTCACTGATCTCTCTTCTGTTTAGCAGATGACTGCATAACCCACAATGAAGCAGTAATAAACCACCAAGAGAAGGAAAATGGTTAAATTTAGTAACTTAATGATTGCTGGGATTCACAAAGTTATTAATAACTTGGGGTAACTGACCAGTCATTATGCCGGTGTGACTCCGGCTTAACTAAAGTAATGAGGGAGTTTTCCTTTCAATACTGCAATGTTTACATATTAGACTTCACCTTGTTGCAGCATTGCCTCCTTCCCCACTTATTGATTGTTAGGAGTAAAGGTTAAAAAGTAAAAAAAAAAAAGGAAGAATAAAAAAGACTATAAAAAGTCCCAAATGTGTAAGTGTTACAGCAAATAACTGTAGCGATGTGCAGGAGACGGCATTTATGTTAAGTTACAGTATTTACATTAATGCTATACAGCATGTACATTACAATAGTATAGTATTAAGAGTAATAATAAAAAAATAAATAAACCCCTTTGTGCATGAGTTACTGAGGGTACACTCATATATTACCCTGGTGAAAATCACAGAACTACCACACATGTAAAATACAGACCGGTGAAAAATGATGGTACTGTCACGGCTTAAACCTAGCCATTTGACAAAGAAAATAGAAAAAAGAAGATAACAAAGAAGATAGACCAGGTTAACTGATAATGGGGGTTTGGAAGACAGTGGAAGGGCCTAGGTTGTCAAATATCTGGGAGGAGAGGGATATGATTAGTGGTAGTTCCAGTGAGATAAAAAAAAATCCAGACAGACAGGGTGGCAAGGTCTGGTTGCTCCTGCAGTCCTTAAAAAGGAAGCCTTGATGCGGGCAGATGGGAAACAGCTGTAGAAGCAGGAGCTGACCAGACTCCGCCCTTGGCTTCCTGGAACCTGCTCCACCCCATCTAAGGCTCAGGAATCAAAACACAAGCACCACAGCCAGCATTATTGTGACAGGTACAGTGTGAACTATGAGAACAGTGCTGACTGTACAATATGACAGCAGCGAGAAGGAAAGACATGCCGTGTCTCTCCTTCAGTGAGGGGATGGAGGTGTGTGTCACAGAAGGAGCTGCTCAAGGATGCCACAGTTTCATGCATAGGGTGGTGAGCATTATCCATCACAGATGATATCTTGGCCATCGTTCTCCTTGTGCTCACTACGTCTACTGCATCTGACCTGCTTTTAAATTATGAGCCCTCGCGGACCCTGAGGTCCTCTGGAACTGGCCTTTTAGTTGTTCCCTAAGTTAGAACTAGAGCTTATGGTGAGACTTCATTCCATTATTTTGGTCCTTGTCTGTGGAAATGCCTGCCAGAGAACCTCGGGGCCGCAGAGACTGTTGATGTTTTTAAAGAGAGGCTCAAGACCTACCCTTTAGCTTAGCTTTTTAATGAATTTTTTGTTTGTTTGTTGATTAAGTCTGTCTTTATCTTTTTATTCATCATTTTATATTTTCGTCTTTAACTTATTTCATTATGAACTTTTTATGTGCTTATCATTTATGTATATTTTTATTGTTCTTATTGTTTGTTTAGGTTTGTTTTTATTCATTTGTTTATTTCATCGTGTTTTTCCTTTTTTGCTACAGTGTTTTCCTCATGGGGATCCTCCAAATCAGGGGGTATGCCCACTCGGTCCGCAGGGTCGTTGCTGTAGGTCACCCTGGACCCTGGTTGGTGGGGTCCTGCACTGTAGCCCTGGCTGCCTCCCTTATCTGGGTGGTTTCAGTGGTGACGCCCTCTATGGTCATTGGTAAGATGGCTTCTGGTGTGGACGAATCCCCAAGATATTGTTTCCTTGCAGCGGCGTCAGTCCAGAAGATTAATCCTCAGATGTTTATCTCCAGTTTGGTTTTTACATTTTGTGTGTGCAGACAGGGGTGGGAGTTTAATAAGCAACCTAAAACAACGCTTGGCTTCCTCACCAGTTTGTTCAGTCTCTTCCTGTGTGCAGCTGAGATGGGACTGATCCAGTAGGCCACTCCTTAGAAGATAGCTGATGCTACTCACTGAGTTGCAGAGCCTTTTGTGCCTCAAAGGACCCCAATATCCTCAGCAGGTACAGCCAACCATGACCCTTTTTATAGAATGCTTTGGTGTGTTCAGTCCAGTCCAGTTTGTTGTTCAGGTGAACACCCAGATTTGTAAGAGTCCACTATCTTAAGGTCTGTTCCCTGGATGTTCACCTGGGGTGGGAGGAGGATGATTCTGCCTGCAGAAATCCACTACCATTTCTTGGTTTTTCCCGCATTGATCTGGAGGCAGGGTGTAGTGTAGTGCAGTGAATCATATGTGGCATCATGACTGTGGGGATTCATACAAATGTGTCACATTCAAGGCTACTACAGTATGATGAAGAGCTTAATTCACCTTTAAGAATGTTGTGCCCAATGGGCCTGCTTTGCACTGATCTTTTGACAGTGAAAAAAAAAGAAATTTGTCTATATGTAAAACTGATGTGAGCAGGGACGGGCTGGGGTTGGAATTTAGCCTGGGAGCTTGGTTTGGAGAGGCCTTTTATCTGATCACACAAAGGATGCAAGAGGAATAGGCTTATTGTTTCTGACTCGAGCTGGAACAACAACAGATGACATCTTAATGTAATTCTAAGCAGAAGCTTATTGCAAACCAGTCCTGCACCTGTACCTGGTACTGTTTTTCCTGTCATTCCTGCTCCACTTTCCTCCATCTCCTCCTTCTGCTCATCCTGTTCCATCTCCTTCTCTTGCCCCTCCTCATCTATCACTTCCACCTCCTCACTCCTATAACTGACACTGGCCTTGGCAGCTAACAATAACAATAACAGCAACAATAACATTATAGCACTTTTGAAAACAATTCAGTGTTAATGCACAAATACAATATAAAAATCTAAATAAGAAAAGCACCACAAACACAATGTAAATTATTGAATCACTTTAATGTACTTTTCTTAAGCTGGTAAAAAATGGCCATTCATTACTAGAGAAACGGAGCAGGAAAACAGGCTGTATAGCCTATATTCAAATGGTAGCCTTTTTTCTTTTTATTTGAACACAGTCTGTCTCCTGAAATATGTTTTCTTTTTTAATAAAGAAACGTGTGTGTTTTTTGGTCAGCCAGTACCAATTTTATTTTGAACTGATACAGCAAATACGTGGTTTATGCTTGTATAGTGTAACATTGCTTATGATAAGCTTTTAGTGTTCTGTGTGCAGTATGGCATGATAGGAAAGGCAGCGCTTGCTAACCTGCCATGCTACTGCTGCAGCTGCTCCGTCCTCGGGCCAGTGGCTGAGGGCAGCCCCTCTGCCAAAGTCTGGCACATTTGGCTGACTGGGCGGCTTAGCCAATCACCTTTCAATAGCAACAACAAATTGGCAGTAGACGTGAAGTCTTGTCCAACGTTCCGTGGCTGCAGCTATTTGTTAGCCGGCGACCGAATGAATGAATGTTTGAAGCAATCACAGCATTCATTCTTTGTCTTATAATCAGAGTCGTCTATTCGGGCCATTACAGTGGATCATTGACCCAGTCCTTCCTACTGGTTGCAATGGCAGGTTACCACACTCAACTGTGGTGGCTTGAACTGTTTCAGATTTCAATGAGGGGAAAGCTCAAGAACCTTCTTAGGGCCACCCCACCCGAGGATGTGAGCTTCCGGTACCCTGCTTTGCATGTCATGCACTGAGCTTCCCATGCATCACCACCAAGATGAAAATTGTATTTTTCTGTAGTTTGTCTGTGAATTTGCATGCTTATTTCTGCACTATTTTAGCTTTCCTAATACTGGACACTCAGATCTAAAACTCCTGAATAGCCACCAGTCCAAAACATGCACTTTGTTTCAGTTCATCTTACTGAGGTGTTTGTGCAAAACTGCAGAGAAAATGAGGGAGCGGAAACCTCTCACAGGAAAAGTCTGAATGGCTTTGCATCCCCCACGGGTGCAAATCCTATGAGGAGGGCGAGATGCGCACACCTTCTCTGCAGTTTTGCACAAACAACAAGTTGCTCTGTCCTCTCTGCGCTGCGGCTTCCTCCTCTTCCCCTCCCTCTCCTGTTTCTGTTGTCTGAGACTGTGGATAACAATAATAAGCGAGTCTGGGGAGTGAAGTGAAACGCAACACAAATTCAATGTAAACATTAGAGGTCGACCAATATGATTGGTGCTGATTTTTTCAGGGCCAATACCGATTCCGATTATTAGTAATCATGGAGGCCGGTAACCGATATTTGGAACCGATATTCAGTCAAAATTAAACTCCTGACTAAAATCTTAAACTTTTGAATGACAAAAACTCCATTTTGTTTAAATGCTGTTCAATATTTTTGTCATTCAACATCAATTGCAGGGAGCCTCCAGCTAGCAGCATCGTAACTTAACAGAACATTTAGATAAATAAATAAATAGCCCTGTGTACTTTTATCAAGTAAATAAAATTATCAAAAAAAAAATATATAACCAATTTGGTTAACACTGGCAGTATTAGTATTAATATTACACAATATAAATTAAAACTGTCCTGCTAAATAGGTAAATATGTAATCATCCCCATCATTGGTACAGTAGCAATAATCCCCTGACTGTCTCCTAGTAGAGACAGGATGTTGGCACTTTAGCAGCGGTCCCCCCCCCAAAAAAAAAACAGAAAAAAAACTGCAACTAATAATCGGCCAGGCCAATAACTAGTTGATCCCTAGTAAACATGTTTGAGGCTGAAATAGAGCAAAATCCCAGAAGATTTTCGAGTCCAGTCAGGTGCATTTTTTTTGTTCTCAAAAAGAGGACATGTCCGGGTAAAAAGAATGTGCGTACATGGGTAATACAGCCTCATGCTAACAGTTCAATTTCCTGACTGCAAAGTTGTCCTTTTACAGTACTGTGTCCAGGTTTACACCATCTGTTATCAACAAACTAACAAAGCTAATCCTACCCCTTTCATCTTACCAACCTCCACTCCACCGTCCTGTCACCACGTAGATGTGTAAATGTGTCCAGTGAGATGTGTGTGTCAGGCGTTAGGTCCGTTCACCATGTCTCCGTAAAAACCATGAGGTTATACAGCTGGTACTCCCTGTGGAGGCGCTGTCAGTTCATCCAGCTTGTTGGAAAGAGATATCACATTACCCATTATGATGGAGGGGAGAACAGGTCTGCCATTTTTTCCATCTCATACGTACACATACGTCCTTTCATCTTCCTCCTCAGCTTTGGTGGGCATCAGGTTTACAGTGCTGCCATGTTGCGGAGTGTTAACAGCTGACCCCTTGTGTACATATTCCTATGGCTCGCAAAAAAAGTGCAATAATAGACATTAGGTCTGCACCTCCTGAAAATCAGAACTACTGAAGTAAATTTTTCATTTTTTCATGGGCAAAAAAGGGAAAAAGACCAGAGGCAAGAAGAAACAAAAGGTTTCACCCCTCCTAGCAATGGCCCACATGGTCATGACCATCATTTAACATCTCCTGTATAAAAGTCTTCCAGTCAAAGAATCATTTAAAGTTAACAAGAGGTGTGATACCTTGTCAGAGCTACAAGGTCAAGACTGCAACATCATTTGTTTTGGCATGTTTCACTTTAGCATGAATCACTTCATCCTCCAAGTCCTCTACTCTCCAGCTCTGTCCTTCAAACACATCCTGTCGGACTAGTGTAATTGCACCATGACAGGTCCCATTCCTCATCCCCATCAATCACTCCCACAGAGATATGGGTTTTCTCCTAACATGACTACTCCCATATTCCCTCCTCGGTGTCTTCCCTCCTTTTCTTTCTGCTTCCACTTTCCGTCTTGGTGTTAATTTCTTTTCTTGTTTTTCCCTCATCCTGTTTCTGTCTTATGCAGTTTAGATGGTGGATGGTTGTAGAATTGGATGTTTGTTTTGAGCTCCCAACCCCACCACACCTTCAATCATTTCTCTCCATTTAAGAGTTTATCGTCGATCACGTGCAACAAAACAGATCCAATGATGACATTTACATGATTTAATCTTAACCTGATTGAAACACATTATGATTTCTGCACGTTTTCTTTTTTTCACTGTTTTTCTGGCGCTTCAAATCATTAATTGGACATTTACCTCTTCATCACGCATTTTCATTAAGTCTTTCAAAATCAATTTACAAACCAATTGATTGATAGTAGGAGAGAAGAAAAATCACAACTATTAAATATTGCTCTTTTACCCTGAACATTAATGACAGAATCACAGTGATTAGGACACTCATTAAGAGGCCTTGCCATGGTCAGACCTCAGGGAATACATTGGGCTCAGGTTATTTTATAATTCCCCCCAGATTAAGCCACTTGTAGCAGGCTTTCAGAAAAATCTGAGCTGGATCTTTGGCCAACTCAGTTGAAACAATTACCTGGAAAATGCTGATTATAAATTTCATAATTAGAACAGGCTTGGAAATGCATTTTTTTCTACTTTAGCATGTCACCTTCAATGCCAAGCTGTTGGACACTAATTTTTGAAAGACTTTTAATACCCAGATATCAGTTTTATTGTGCTGGCAAACTGTATTCAGAACACATTTTGATTCTTTTGGTTCCTCAAGCCATTACAGAGACTTAAGTAAAGGAAGTAAACTGTTCGTAGACTAATGGAACATGCTTGGAGCTTAAAAGCATCTGCATACTGAGGCAAGATTTTATTCATAGCCATTATCTCGTTGATACTTTGTAATTGTGTAAGAGTGCACTTTCTCAGTAAAGTCTCTCATGTTGGATGATTACTAATAACATCATGAAATACATTAGTCCATTAACTGGAGCAGTTTTCTCAACCTTACTTCAACATGAATTTTCATAATGGGGTAAATAAGGCAGACGGAATGAATTATGCTGATGGAAAATTGGTAACAAAAACAAAAGAGAGCGAGAGAGAAACAATTGATTTAATCGTTCATGAAAAAGAAGAATAATGCAGCAGGTAGTCTTTGGTACACTGGCTTTTAATGCCAGGAGCAGCTGGTGCCTATTCTGTTTTTAAAAAACAAAACATACTATAAAATGTCCCACAATGGGATTAAAATTACTGGACGCTTAGTACGCTTTAGTACTGAGTGTTTCACATTTCTTGCATGCAGTTTCTGAGACCTATTGCAATACCTTATGGTAAAAACTTTGCTGTTGTATACATTCTGCTATTGTTGTTCGGATCTTTAATTGTTGAACCCTCCCAATTGGCTTGCCAGGAAGCACACAATGTTATGACTCATGTTTGTGTTTGTTTTATATTTATTAATTTACCACAGGTCATAAACCTGAAAACAAATAAATAACATCAATTATTACAATATTCTTTTAATATATTATACAAACAAAGAAACTCAAGAGCTGTAATGCAGGTCACATTAATTATAATAAAGCTGACGCAAAAACAGCATTAACTACATTCCCCAGAAGGCTTAGCATTCACTGAGCATGTGCAAAGCAGCTCTCCGCTGCTACTGTGTAAACAATATGCGCTAATAACCACATGCTTCACTAAAATAAAAGACATGCGCACATAAAATGATACTCTTCCATCAATTACAGGAACTACATAACCGTTTACCGCACTGTTATCATTGCTGTCAGTTGCCAAGGGTCCTAAATACCTAGTTTTTCACCGCAGCAAACATTACCAGCTGGAGCCACAGCTTCGCCGATACTGAACTTCTACCAATTACAAATTTTCTCCGACCAATAATATTTAACAGCGTCGGACACTGACAGTGTGGTAAATGTTGATATACACACACATATAAACAGTTTTTTACTGCATTAGCAACTGCTACATACCAACTGGCATGTGCTCCTGACGACAGTCCAGATAAATAACTTTTTTACAGCAAAAGGAGTTAACGTGCACCACATGCGCTCCAGCATTAAAATACAAATGCTTCTAGACAGAAAAATGTATCAGAATATTTAAAAAACTCAAACCCTCTTGTTTCCATTATTACTAGAATCAAAGTCACCCATGAGTCTTAACACCTCCAACTTTACCGACCGATTTACAATCCAAGGAGGCCATTTTAAGCACAACAGTCACATACGTTTCTCAGTGGGCATTTCAAACTTAAAAGTGTTACCTGTAGGCATTCCCAATGGAAACTAAGATGCTTTACACAACAAGAATTTTCAAAGTTATAGTAAGTACAAAGTTATTAAGTAGGCCCAAGGGTCCTTTAAAGAACTTAAACCCACTTGTTCCCATTATTACTAAAATCTAATTATTTAGGCCCATTTATTTTTACTAAGTGACCCATAAGTCTTAACAATTGTCTTCTGCCTAACTGTGAATAGGTTTTGCTATACCATATCTGTTTTATCAAACAGTGATAAATTGTAAAAGTGTGACACCCAAAGGGCTTATTTCAAGACTCAGTTAGGTATTTTCTATACAATACAATACATTCTATACAAATAAATTCTATATAAATAGTACAATGGTAATTATTTGCATCAGAGGCTTGTTTTATTCAGATAAAATGTTTGATCGTTAAACTAAACCTGGACTATCCGTAACGCAGTAAGCTCCTATTTCACCACACTCAACGGAGTTGGTGGCATAAGAGATGCAGTGAAACATTGAAGCCCTGGCAGGGCTCTGTCTGGAGAAAATTGCTTGGCTCTATGGGTTAGAGTCAAATAATGAAGGCTGTCCTTGAGCTCACCAATGACTGCATTAATCCCAAACATGTAGTAGATTCTTGATTTGTGTTTTAATCAAATGGTAAGAGATTTAAATGGAGTAAGAGGCAGTAAATTAGCCTTTAGAGGCCCCATTTAGCGATTTATATGGTTCTAATTTTTTTACAGCTGAAGAATCGGACGATAAAAATGAGACACTGACTTTGAGCATGGCAATCTTGTAAAAACTACCTAAATTATGGATGAAATTAGATTAATTGAAATGGACTGCTTGTGGTGAATCCAAGCTTTTGGATACCTTGGGTGTGAACCAGGCCTTGTGGGAAGTGAGCATCTCTCTGGCACTCTCTGTGAGGCAGTATGAATAATGTCACCAGAGCTGCATGTGTAAGATGCATGCCATAGAGATGATTAGATTGCTTTTAATAAGTCATAAAGAGTCAAGATAGGTGCAAGATAACCATTATATGATTTTTGTCCACAGTGTTTACTGCATCACAAGTGGAAATAAATGTCATGCCGTCGCACAGTTACGAACAGCGTCCATCTGTCCTTTCTCATATTTGCATTCTTGTTCCAAACTGTGGAACAGTTTGATAATAAAATAATTAGCTTTCATCTGTTTATATTGATGTGATTATGGCTAATGCATACCAAAAAGCTGAATTGAAATCAATATTTAGTTTGCATTTGTCCTTTTGTCTTTTACATTTTTAAAGGGATAATGTACAATATATAATGAATAGAGCAACAAATAACAATTTTCTATATGAATAAATGTAGTACATGCTGTTTAAAAGCACAGACTTCAGTTTATACATTTGGTTCTAGTTATGTTTGTTTTGATCTGAATTGCTACTGCTGCAGCACCATATTTAGGAGTTTACTAAGGCCATATATTTAGATGGATTTGGAAATGTTTTCTATACTTAATCACTGGAACCAGTTTGACTGCATCAGGCAAGCAGGTTTTCTCATCAGAAGTAAAATCTTTGTTGTAATAGATACCGTAGCGATGGATGGATGGATGGATGGGTGGATGGATGGATGGATGGATGGATGGATGGATGGATGGATGGATGGATGGATGGCAACAATAGCAGTACTCTATTAATGCTTCACATACAGCCAATCTGTAACTGTGGCAGCTGAACAGAAGTTAAGAAACTTTCATGTAAATCAAAACTGGCAATGCACTTCCATGTGTTCATAGCAGCACATCCATCCACAATTAAGTACATTGTCTGGACAGTTATAGAGAAAATTAAAGGATTTGTGCCAATAAACACACAAAGAAATGGCTAGATTTATCATTGAAATATTTCTCTGATTTTGGGTGTCATTTGCTTGAAAATCAGCCAGTTCATGAATATGTGCAAAGATTATGTAATGTGACAGACTAACTTGTTGAGCGTTATTTTTGGTAACATCTTCATTGTCCACAAAATTAGCCTCTGTTGAAGTAGTTTGATACTCTACACCCATTTTTTCTCCTTTGTTGAAATATTTCTTCAAGCCCTGGCAGATAATATGATTCTTATTCAAAGCAGCTGAATTGATAATCCCATTAGACTATGGGGGGCAAAGCTGTGCATCTTCAGCAGGGTGCCATTTCAACTCGCTGCAGGGTTATCTCTGTCTCTGAAGATGACTGCTGAGCTTGAGCTGAATGACTCTTGACTTCATCATAAATTCTGTCTGCAGCGCTCTTTTCCCACCATCCTCAAGACAGTTACATCACTCCAGGAGGTGCTCCTGTGCATTTTGGTTCCTAAGGAATGTGATGGTGATCTGTCAGCTGATCCGTCCATCTGACTTTTTGATGTAGAGCTTTATACAACACTGCTGTCAGGATTAAAATGAAATTCTGTGCATATTAAACACCTGTTCAATGAAATCTCTTTTTAATGACCTATTAATGATTTTTCAAAACAAAAATTATGACTCTTATGTATGGGATAAATCTTGTGCCACCAGGGAGCGAATCTGAATTCTTTATAATTGAATATGAATCACTCACTTTGAACC
>JAOXYM010000009.1:4357413-4376141 GCA_028567055.1 Leptatherina wallacei
AAGATTCAATTTCAAATATGGTAATTCAGATTCAGTTTTTTAAAGCAATTATTCAAACTGGCATGTTCAGGTTCAAAGTGAGTGATTCATATTCAATTATAAAGAATTCAGATTCGCTCCCTGGTGGCACAAGATTTATCCCATACTTATGCAAAAAAAAATTTAGTTTTAATAGGATAAAGGGTTTTTTAATTATATTTTGGATATTTACTACTACCTGGCCACCTTGAGTAGCAAACAATTCCAATCTTGCATACACTCTTTTTTAGTAATTGCTAATAGGGATTTTTAAGCGACCTCTGCCTGAAGATAGAGGTTTGGATTCCAATGACCCTGGACATTAACTTTAATTCAACCTCAAAAAGCCCAATGCTTATTTACAGATTAACAATTTACAAAGATTTACATTGGGGCTTCCTTACTTTCGTGATTTTCATTCTTTAATGTCTCCTTCGGAAATGCTCTGTTTTAGTTCTTGTATCTTCAACAACTTCCTACTGAAAGTTGATTTAGTCAGCTGTTTGGTACAAAATGGAATATAAGAGGTTACTTAGTTATGATTTAAGATGTGCCAATTTAGTCACTATGAAGGATGTTATGCAAATGACTAACAAGGGGATGCTGTTAGGTCTGAGATAGGAAAGAAAAAAAGGCAGAATCAAATAATTGTGTTATATTACTGTGTTTAATATTTCCAGTTGTGGTACATAATGATCTTGTGTCTATATTATCCCATAGAAGGGCTTTTAACTTAAAACTCTGCTACATCGCCAAATGCTATCACTTTTATTGGCAACAATTTTTCAGTGGTGTGTAACTCTGTGGGGTAAATTGTGATTGATAGTTTTTCCCTTCAAGTGATCTACAGAAGTTTTCCAAATATTTATATCTCATCCAGGAGGTTTACTATTCAGCTGCAAAATGTACTGTTTATTCTGAGACTATATGGTAAATCCACAGTGATCCATGATAACACCATCACTTTTCACTTATTCATAATATAAAAAAAAAAAGCTATGGTGGCACACCTAAAATAAGGTGACCACATTAATTTGAGATTTTATTTGTGATTATTTAGTGATTTATTTTCGTTTGAGTGTCTCCTATATATGGGGGGGGCGGAACGATTGTTTTCTCTCTGTGTTTGTTTTACTTGTTTACCGTCTTTCACTGGCTTTCAACAGTTCTGTAAGGACATATGTACAATACAGATAATGTTGTAGGTTAAAGCAAACAGGTCTTTTGGGATTTATTTATGATTTGAATGTTTTTTTTCTTAGTTTAAAGTTATTTGAGGCAACTTTTTGGGAGTAAGTTTTCCCCGTGCTGCCGCCATTTAACGCGCAGCACAATAGAAATGAGTGCTAGATATATTCTTTAAGACTCCTGTGTATAAGCCACGTTCTTAGTAGACAGAATTTAAATGCACTTACCAAAATAAGCACCTTGTTTGTATCTTGTATACTGTGAATTGTAATTATGTGTTCTGAACCTGTTGCTCTTTTGAAAATGTTTATTAGTCAACAGAAACACGTCCCATGCTGCTCATTTAAGTTGTCTGTAAATTTTACAGAAGCTAATCTTTATTATTTGGTAAATGCTAATGGAAAACACATATTTTGTGATTTGCACATTTTATCTAATTGTTTCAAGACCAGTAGTGTACTGTGATAATAAACTGACCGTAATGGCAAGAATTGTTAATGTGAATACAAATGTTACTTTCAATGACAGACTAGAAATGATTATGTGTGTCATGATTTAAGTGGAAAACTGAGTAGATTACTAAAAAAAGGACTCATAAGGACTAAGTTAGGGAACTATTTAAGTCCAGTTTAAGTAAACTGACATGAAGGAATGGAGACAAGTGTTTTGTTAGTTGTTGTTGTTTAATAAATAGAGATGCAACCTGGAACACGGAGCAAGCTGCATCATGTCTTTACTTTCCATCTTTCACCTGCTTTCAGTAGGTAACATCTTTGTCACCTGTCAATTAGATTGCTCAAATTGACCGCAATGTCCACTCAGGAGCAGCCAAAGCTCAACAAATGTGTGTTTTGTTTCTTTGGTTGGCCTTTGTGGTTTTATATCTATTGATAATTTCATTTCTACATCATTTTCACCTCATAATCTGACAACTGAGCCTGTCCTGAAAGAAAAAAAGGTCTATATTGACTGTGATTTAAAAAAACATAAACACATAAAAAAAAAACTGGTGGAACAAAGAAAGCAAAAAATTGCTTGGAGTTTTATGGGTTAAACATGCTAGTACTGTTCTAAAGTCTTGAGACCCTCCTCAATTCTCTTTGTATTGCTTCTTAGCTGCCAGACGTTTTTGTAATCTTTGGGAGCAATCTTGAACAATATAGTTCTCCATGCTCTCTAAAGGTCTTTCAAAGTTTTTTTTTTTCCTGACCATTTTCTGCGAAATAAGCTTCACTTAACACATTGACGTTTGAATTATTCAAGGATTTTTAAGAAAAACAAACAAACTTGTATAGATAACAGAAACGCAGCTTATAAATACTAAATTGTGTCTTTATGCACTTTCCAATGAGCAGCCTGCCACACACACAATTTGTTCCAATTTTTTAATTTGTGCCTACAAAGTCACAAGAAATCTGGTCCCCATGGATGGGTGGTTGTCAAAAAGCCATTGTTTAGGATGACAAACAGGGAGAAAAGGTTTAGGTATGTCACATTACACAAAGACTGGACTGAAAATCAGTGGCAACAGGTCTTATGGAGTGATGAATCCTCTCCGGAGCCCCGAGCTCAGCATTATTGTAGCAGTGTGGGATCATCTTGACAGAGAACAACACTGAATGCAGCCAACATCCAAAGAAAGATTTGTCATCTCCTTCAAGAATCCTGAAGAACTATTCCTGAAGAAAGTACAATTTTGTCTAAAAGGGTTCAGACTTTGGTGAATAATAAAGGTTCTCAGCAAATATTGACTTTGAAGCTTGTAAGAATTGTTAAAACTCAGTTTTTGCTTTGCTGTATTTCAATTAATGTTTGGACGATTAAATTTTCTTGGCTAAATTTTGAAATGAGGGGATGGTTTAAGACAGTACTTGACATTTGCATAAGTTGATTTCTCATGCACTTGATGCAATTTATTTTTGATTAGAAAATTGTATTTCTGTCATTATCATTCATGTCTACGTTGTATGTTCTGTTGTATGAACATAGAAATGGGTATAAGTGGAACTGTGGCTGTGGTTTGAAGCAGACAGCGACTCATTACACTGATTCTCTTTTTTTTCTTTCTTTTTTTCCACTTTTTTCACTTTTTTTTATCCCCTGTGTTGGTGCATAGATGTGTAAGGCTTTGCTGGAGCTTGAAGCGCTCTGTTACAATGATCCACGCCACTGGGCTGCGGGAAGCTATTGTGAACCCCAGATTAATAGCAGTGACACGAGCATGCCCTTCAGCCCCCCCTCAGATCTCATCAAGCTTGCTTTCAGTTACTCAGTCGAGTGAAGAAGTTAAGACATTTTGGTTTGAAAGGTGGGACTGCAGCAGCGGGTTTACAGGAGGGAGAGCATGTTCTGTTAATTTTTTATGTCAGCATCTGCCCATATATTAGTCTTATTCATGCTTTGTGACATGATATAATTTATTTTCTCCCTTTAGCGATATTTATCTGTGCAGAGAATTTCCCATCGGGGACATGGAGTAAATGCTCACATTTTTCCAGCCAAAACTGAGGATTTAAAGCTCATGATAATTAGGTGTAAAATAGCTGCGTAGACTGTTTACAACAGTCTGCACCTCAAATTGAATGCAAATATTTGTAAGTCTTTTACACTGTGATGCTCTTTATATTGCATGTTGTAATTATGCATGCTAATCACACAAATTAAGAGGATCATGCTCCAGAGAGGAAGCGAGCTGTGAAGAGAGGAAGTGACAAAAATAATTTTTATTCATGCAGCCCTGAATTTTCTGACCATTTATTATAAGGGGCTGCAGAAGTCAAATATCCAAATCAGCCAGGCTAGACATTGATCTTTTTTTACACAGATTGATCCCTAGTATAAAGTCCAGATGATGTCTGAATAAGTGTGTGTGTAGTCTGAATAAGTGTGTGTGTAGCAGAGATTTAAAGCAGGCAAAAGGATGATGCATCCTGATATGTAACTTTAATATCCATCTAAAAACACTTACAGTTGTTGAAACCGTGGTCCTGTCCACTATCCACAACCTGATGCAGACGAGACTTTCATTTTTTGCTTGGTGGTTTTTGCATCGTGCCTGCCTCCTGTACACCACCTGGGCTTTAATCCAGTGTATTTATGCTAGAGGGAAAGTGTCTCACAAGGTTACTCGTCCCTCTGTGCAGGACATGTGTCAAAGGGCAGAAGTGCACAATTTCTAGCTTTTATGAGTAAAAAGCAGCTTGGAAGATAAATGCAACTCCTTTTGGCAGATCAATCTGCATTCTACGACCACTTTTTCACATTCCGGGTAGTAACGGCCTGGAGCCAATTCCAGCTAGAGGCTGGTACACCCTGTAGGTAGTTAATCCATCACAGTACTAAAAAAGAAACAGGCACCCAGGCACACTCACACTTTTACTACTAGTTTAGAATTCCTTTTTAACCTAACATGAATATCTTTGGACTGTGGGAGGAAACCACAACCTCCACAGTGGCAGCAAATATTTTACCCAAAACTTTTAGTCCAGCTTCTACATTGTATTTTTTTTTTTCTAACAGCAATGACATTTATATGTGTTTCTAATTAATAACTCTCAGGCCTTGATTGATAGCATTCTGGCTGTTCTGTTTGATAGCTTTACAAAGGCCCAGTTTGTTGCTAAGCAACAAAGTAAAATGTCAATTGTTTGGCTCATAACTTGCCATTAGTCACTAATGATAAACATTTATTTGTAGTTTTTCCACGATCTGTTCACTTGTAACAGTATGTGTTCATCTCATATTGGTGATTGTGGAGTAGCGTTCCACATGTTATCAGGGCTGCGGAATCCGATCACTTTCTCGTACTGATGCCAATAACGTGACTCAAATGCAGCGTATTATAATGCAGGTGTTTTATCCACCGATTTGATCTAAACAGATGACCACGGCAGCTGTTAGATGGATTTTTCTTGGGAATTTCTGCATTTTTGGTGTCAAAGAAAGACAATTTGAATTTAGATTGGTAATCACCTGTGTAAGTATGAAATTTAGTACAATATGTATGTTTTTTTTTTTAACCTAATTTATCTATCACTACCCACAGGTTGTAGTTTTCACAACTTTACTAATCTAATCGTCCAACTATCTTTTACAGTGCAAGAGAATGATGTAGACCATGACCTGGTTGTAACCCTTATGTGGTGTTATGTACTTGCACATAGCATGGCATATGGGCTATATTGAGCTTTATTAAGTTCTGATCCAACCATGAATCTGTTTGTTACCATCCACATGCATGACACCTAGTGTCTGCAACTGTGAAAGCAGAAATCATGAGCATCTTTCTTCAAAATGAAGCATAAAAAGAATTAAAAAGGCTTTATTGTCTGACAACACAATGGAAAATTATTCTCTCTTTCTGACCATCATCAGCAGTATAATTGTTTTCTGCTTTTGTGTTGATTGCTTTGCATCATTTCACGTATAGATTGCACATATTATTTACTTTTAAATCGCTTTTTTACTCACATGGTGATCATATTTTCTCATTTATAAGATTTTATTTTATATTTGTTGCTGCTATTATTTTTTACTGTTTATTAACTGTGATGCTAATTTATGTAACTCGCTGCTTCTTGTGAAAAAAGTCGGAAATCATTTTGTTGTGGGTAACTGCAATGACAATAAAGCTTGCTTTACATATATATATATATATATATATATATATACATATATTCTAACTATGGTTTTGACAGCTTGAAAGGCCCATTTTGGGTTTTACATGTATCTTTAAAGTGTGCAAACTTTAAGTCAGACACAATTCTTTGCTTCTGTGATCCATTTATTTCCTCATCAGAACTGTCTGCCAGCATTATTAAGTTGAGCAATCATGATGGTGCCAACAGTCTTTGCAACAAATAAGACTACCAGTGAAACCGAGATAATGATAATAAATTCTTTCTTCAGATTGCTCAGATTAATCAGAAAGAAAAGCTTTCTGCATTTAACAATCCAATTACTGTTTTTGCCAGTTTTCTCTTAGGATGGATGCCAAAATCAAAAGCCATGATTTCAGCCACTCAAACACTCAAGTCTTTAGAGAGTGCCACTAATCTCGGCATAACGCCTCAATGCATTTATTTCTTGACTCTGTGGATAAGTATCAGACCTGAGAAATGATGTTTGACTCCTGCTACATGGGTCACAGCAGATACGAGCCAATAAACTACCCTGACTGTTGCCTTGTAGCTGTAGACTTGTAAAGAGAGGGTTGTATTGGAACCAGTTGCAGCTGTTTACAATTAATCAATTAATTTCATTTTATGATTTGATTTTTTGAATTTGGTATTGATTTAGGGAAGGTTAAAAATGTAAAATACCCTGGTATAGAAATTGTATATAGCCCCTGTCTGAAAATATTTTTTTTCCTCTTCTATCTTATGAACAAAGCTCAATGTATTTATTTAGGCCTAGTTGAACTGAAGGCCGCCAGACACATATTCGGTAAGCATACTTTAAATTCATATTTTATACAGTTCTAATGTCTTCCAGCTTCTGCACGAGACAAGGCTCAGTGACAGTTATAGATGTGGAGTTCTCCTCAGGCATTACCAGTGTAGCTTAAGAGCTTTCACCATATCATATGTGGCTCTTATATCAACCTCTGCAGGAGAGCAGAGAGAGTTTTTATTCCTTCCTGCTTCAGGTGACAAAGCTGCGGAGATCACTTGCTGTTCCAGGAATCGTTTCAGGATCCCCTGTGCGCTGTACCAAGCCACCACGTAAATCACCTGCTTATGTGCAGGAGGATCTGGTAGCTTTTGCTTCTCCTGAGGTTATATTTTGCCATGGTAATAGGTTAGAGGAAAAAATAGAAGGAATTACTCAGATAAGGAAAGGAAGTGATAGAGACTAAATTGAGTGGGTGGACAAAACAGCTCATGTGCAGTCGCTCCCTCAAATTCAAAATGTCGAGCACATTTGCAGCATTGTCTGGTGTGATGGCTCAGTCTATTTGGAGCTGAAACCAGCCGCTCAGTGTGTGGTTGCTTTCCATTGTCCTCACTGTGAAACAAGAGATTTTTGTCAATGTCAACATAGTGAGTCATTTTCAGGTAGAAATTCTTTGTTTTATTACTGACCACAGTTAGGGTGTCTCTTTGTGTCCACTGCTATCACAGAGGTGTGTTCAAACCTGAAGAGCTGGATGATAAAATGTCTGATTGAGCTCAGGAATTAAATGATATGTTGATATTTTGCTTTCTGTGATTTGATATGAATGGAAGTAATGGATTAAATCAGGATGTGACATTGACTTCTATGGATTGCTGGATCCTGACTCAAAAGAAAACAGAAATCATATCATAGTAGAAAATTGAGAGATTCACAAACATGGAATTCACCAGTCACCATCATCTAGCCCAACAAACTAGGTTGAATCTTCATATATTTATTTAAAGATACACTTTCTTACTATGAATTCTTTTTTTTAAATAAATAATAATATACATATATATATATATATATATATATATATATATTTTAAATCCAGTTCCTGTATTAATGCACATAGAAATCTCATCATTGTCATTTCCAGGCCTCAACTTTCATTCAGTTTTTGTTTTTATTGTTTGTGTTTTTATGTTTTTTTAAATGAACATTATTTCTCCTTTATTCAAAGTGCTTTACCAGTAAGGAATCCAGTGGTGGTAAATGTAGGGTCAGTATCTTGCCCAAGGATACTTCAACATGAAGACCGGAGAATTTGGTGATCGGATCAGCAACCATCCCATTATAGCTCCGGAGATGGAGTGGTACTCCTTCAGTTACCCAAACTGCATTTGAACTTTTGCACCTAATCTCACAAAATCCAAAATAAAAGCCAGAAATAACTACAAGAAGAGAGCCCCAGCATTACAGAAATACAGAGTTTGCCCAGCGTGTGTGCTTGTGTGTGTCTTGGTTATTAATAAGGGTTTGAAATGAAGAATTGTGTCGGTGTCTTCCTCCTGTCTGCCTTTACAGATTCAGCTTCTAAATCCAAAGAGTATTTTCACGGTGATTTCAGGCATGGTGATACTTTCATCTTTCTATGGTACAGAACACATGAGTCATCCACCCTTGGCATAATTTGTAACAAAATATCAATTCAAAGGAAAGATGTGTATGTGTGTTTGTTTGTACAGTGTGTGTGTGTGCTTGCCAGTACACGGATGCCTTACAAGACTCATCTGGGAGCTCCCGACCCTCTTTATCTAAATGCGTTAGAGGAGCGATGCCACATTTCTCTTCCACGGACAATTTCCTTGCAGTGGTTCTTTACCAAGAAGGAGGGGGAAAGAGAGGAAAGCGGAAAGACAAGAGGCAGACATGATTACAAGTTATTTGTTTCTCTGAATGTAAGAGCAGGAGGAAACGATTGAGATTCAGCTCTCATCCTGATGGGCTCTGGCGAGAGGAGCTCGCAGGCTGTCAGTGACTAACAGCATGCAGCTATTGTACCGCTACTGATTATGCAGAGACAGAGAGTCCATTCTGGGTTGATGAAATGTTAACAAAATTCACAAGGAAAAGAAAAAGGAAAAGAAGAGTTGCTGAGTAGGCGCTTTCTGATGCACCCGAGTTCAATTTTAAAAATACATCAGGACTCTTTACAATAGTGAATCAATCTTGCACAGATAATTCCTCTGTAGCCAAGAAAGCGTTGTACATATCTGCATCAACATGCCACCAATCTCTCATATACTCATGTATTTAAGGGAAATATGCATGACGATCACACTGAAACATTCTGGGATTGTGTTTTTATGATCAGCTTTATATACAGAAAGATTTGTCTGGGTAAAAGCAATCAAGTGATTTACTCAAAAAGCGCCTGGACCTCTATACCTTAAAAAGATGTTATTTTATTTCATTAAAGTGAATAAGATATAATAGCCTAATTTCTACAAATGGATTTTACAGATTGGTGAAGGGCTGCATTTGCAGGAGTGGCTTTTTGTGTAACCATGTAGGCAATTTTGTAGTTGGTCAAATTAAATTACAATGCACTGCAGAGTCCCCTGAGGTTCAAGTGACCCCCAAAGGCATCAGTAATTCAATATAACTTGCATTTTTCTTTCAATGTTTTAAACTGAAATCAAATCTACCATTTAACTACTGATTACTTCTAGTCCTTACAAGCCAGTGGGTAAAAGGCAGGTTCCAGCTGACTAAACTGCTATGAAATCCTTTGATCACACAAAATAATATATAAACATCGAACAAAAAGTTCGGAAATTTGTGTTTGGTAGATTATTTTTCTGTTGTAACAATGCTTCTTGGCAATAAATTTCATACTGTTGGAAAGCCTGTTTATTTCCCATTTAAATGGTGCCCCATTTGTAAGGAACATGCATTTGTGGGATGAGCAGCACAGCTGAGTATGTGGGTTGCGCCCATGACAAATTTGCCAAATCTTCTCTGCCAATGCTAAACAGCTTATTCTGCTGTTGCTTTCACCCTGTCACCCTGCAACTCAATCATAGACCCTAATACAACCTCATCTCCTTCCTTATCAGAATATACTGAGTCCTCCACTACCTCCACCTCTAGCCTGTCTATTTCCTGCAGTCAGGTGAAGAAACAACTGGAGAGACTGACCAGAACAAGGCTGCAGGTCCAGATGATGTCAGCCTCAGGGTTCTGAAAACCTGCTCAGAACACATATATTGGATTCTTCAGGGCCATGTCAACACCAGCCTGAGTCAGAAAATAGTTCCTGTGCTGTAGAAAACCTAACATCTTGCATCATGAAAGTCCTTGAGAAACTGTTACTGGCTCACCGCAATTAGCAAGCTTCAGAGAGCCTACTCTCATCTGGACCAATCAGGCAGCACTTTGAGAATCATGTTCTTTGATTTATCAAGTGCTTTTGATACAATTAAGCTGCTCAGTTATGTGAGAAGCTCCATAAATTCCAGATGGATACCTGCACAACCACCTGGGTTTATGACTACCTAACAAACAGACCACAGAAAGGTTGTGTATGTTAGATGGTGGTCAGCAACACAGGAGCACCACAAGGGACTGTACTCTCACCATTTCTCTTTGCACTGTATACCTCAGACTTCCAATACAACTCTGAGTCCTGTCATCTGCAGATGTACTCTGATGACTCTGCAGTTGTGGGGTGAAACAGTGATGGACAAGAAGCTGAGTACAAAGAACTGTCCAGCCAATTTGTGGATTTCAGGAGGAACAGAAGTAAACAAAGTCATGTTTACATCCTGGGAGAACAGGTGAAGGTGATGGGAGAATCAAAGTACACTGAAGTTCAGCTAGACAACAGACAAGACTGGAAATGCAACACACAAACCATCTACAAGAAAGGACAGAGCTGAACTAATCATGAAGGCTGGTTCTGTGCTGGGGATAACTCTGGAGCAGTTGGAGCTGATTATACAGGGAAGAAAGCTGCACAAGATGCTGAAAATAAAGGACAATTCTTCACACCTTCACACCTCTACACAATACAGTGAATAAACAAAAGTGTTTTCAGTAGGGCAAGGTCCCTGCAAGACAGAAAGGTACAGAAGCAATTAACCTTCAGAACAAGACAATTTCTAATAATTAACTATAATTATTGTTTTGTTTAAACAAAAAGAACTACTACAATATTACAAGTCCCCCTGGGTTTAAAAAAAAGTATTTTTCATTTAATTTAATTTCATCAAGCTTAAATTTTGAACGAGTGTTTTTTTTTACACACGGATTGGCCACCATCGGTTCAATGGAGCTGAGTAGTCCAGACCTTAGCCCCAGTGAGAATCTTTGGGATGTGCTGGAGACAATGCTGGATGGGCTAATCGGGAGGGTTTCTGGTGGAAACCTAACTGTTGGGCTGGTGTGCCGGTAAAAAAAAAGAAGAAAGTTGGTAAGTAAGAATGGCTGAGAAGACTAATTAGAAGTTATGTGCGGATTAACACTGAAATATTGATTCCTCCAATAGCAACATTTATATAACTAAACTTTCAGGATAGGTAGGAACTACTTCTTCTGCCTGCCATTGGCATACGCGAAACAAGGCACAGCGTCGCAGCAGTGCATAGTTCACTCACTGCTTGGTGATCAGTCTGACACTGTGATGAGTGGAGATATTTCAGCTCCTGAAACTGCAACGATGCACAGTTTGATGTGTGGGAAGACAACAAACCTCCTTAAACATCTGAGAATCAACCATAAGACAAAAGCAGGGGTAATGAGGTTACGATTAGGCGACCTAAAGAGGAGAGGTGATGCCAGGACAGAGACAGACGTTACTCTGAGTGCTTTGGTGCTACAGGCAGGTACTATCAGGTACTATCCAGGTACAGAAGGAGAAAATGTGGAGCACTGTAACTGGATTTTGAGGAAGTGATTTACGCCTATCTGCTGCTAGGTTTAAGTTTTAGTGATGATGTTTAAACAACAGGAGTTCCCTCCCATCTTAAGACTACGGCATCCTGTTTAGTTCAAATGGGCTGTAGTAAACATGGTTATGAAATAAGTAAATGTTACATTAATATCTGCATGCATTCCTTAGTAATATGTCCCTGAGATCACCTCAATTCAACAGGCCTAGATTCAGTCAGCTTTTTCCCCCCTGTTTATCTTCTGCACCTGCTGCAAGTGATGGCTCTCTCATAAAAGGAGGTACGAATGCACAGAAACAAATTTATGTAGTTGATGTTTTTGCAATCTGGTGTATTACAACAAGAAATTAGGCATTTAATGTCTTTATTTTTGCAATAAAAACGTTAGTCGTACTCTTGTTAGTCATAAAAACAACAAGATTGTAAGTAGTGAACAGACATCTCAGTTATCCAGTTTATTCCACCTCAGAAAGAGGTGGTCTGGTCTTAAATATAAAACTCCCGAAATAAATGTATTGGTTTCACAGTGATGTGGTGGTTAACACCGTTGCCTCACAGCAAGATGGTTCCTGATTTGAATGAGGAGAGAGGTTCGAGCTGGCTTTTTTTGTGTGAAGTTTGCATGTTCTTCTTGTGTATGCATTGGTTCTCTCCAAGTACTCCGGCTTACCCCTACAGTCCAAAGACATGCATGTTAGATTAATTGGTCACTCTAAATTCTTCCTAGGAGCGAGTGTGAATAGTTGTTTGTCTTTCTGTGTTGGTTATGATGTGTCTACGATGGACTGCTCGACTTGTCCAGGGTGTACCCTGCCTCTCACCTGGTAGCTGCTGGGATAGGTTCCAGCTCTTTTAATGCAAAAATATTTTGTGTAGTATCAAACACACACACAGAAACACACCAATTTTAGCCTGTGGGTCTACCACCTCTCTAAAATGTCTTTATTCAGGATGCACTGTCACATAAAAATGAAAGAAGTCAAATAATCTTGAAAAATGGCAGCCACTTAATGCAACGCTTTCATACAGTATTTGATTACGTGTGAGATACATAAACAAAGCTGATACACACGGAGCTTACTGTTATATGTTACTGTTCCAAAGTGCTTTCTCATTTCTCTGCTGTCAGGTGAATTACTGCTGATACATTTACTTGTTGGATCAGTACTCTTCAACCCTAAAACAAGTTTCTGTGCACGGAGAAACAGTCTTCTTCACACAGCATAAAAAAACAAACCTTCCTTGTCAGATGGCCTGGTGCACATAATCATGTATTAAGTCACTTTTCATGTCAGCTTTATCCTCAAAAATCAAATCAAATCAAAAATCTCAGGGGAGCTGAAGCCTATCTTAGCTATACCCAAAGCAGAGCCAATATGGAGACAAACATGCAACGGTTACGTTTAACATTTGTCCTCAAGATTATTTTGATTTTTGCATGGATAAACAACGTGTTTGGATTGACCAAAAACTAGTTTTTCCAAAACTAAGAAATTCTGGACCTGGTCAAAGCTACAAATACATCAGAAACTGAAAGAGAAAATACTGGTTTCCTGAAACATTGTCTGTTTTGAATAGGAATTAGTTTTTAGATTGAATAAGAGCATCATTCAGCCTGTTTGAATAGAATATTTTCCAGTTTAATTCAGAGACTTTCACCCCAGAAAATGTTTCAAGTGTGTGGGATTGTGTGTGGCTGTGTGTGTTGACTCATATACCTTTATGCTTAGGAGGACGACTGCCTCATTGATTTTGATTGCAGATCAGAAAGTTTTCACTCATCCTTGGAGTACGATGAAAATCAATGAGCAGCATGAGAGTAATCCAAGAAAAAAAAGCCTTTTTTATATACGCAATCTTAATATCGCTGAGTTAACACCTTAAAATGAGACGGTGGGTTTTAGACACTTTTAATTCTGGCACATTCCCTGTGAGGATGTTTTCAATACTGAATTAGTTCTAACAAAACAAAAGAGTTTTCAATTGATTCTTTATCTTTTCACCATGGGATGTGCAACCCGTGCTGTCCTTATTTTTCTGCAGCAGCTGAAAAATAACATCAAAAGCAAAGCAGAACAAATATGAAACCTTTTTGACAATTTTCAGTTCCTACTCGGGCTGCATAAATGATAGATTTAAGTGGAAATTATTATCATTATCTTTCCTGGGGTGTCAGCACAGGCTACATCAAATGTCCATGGCTGTTGAGCCAACTAAGCTGGGCGTTGTGTGCAGCCGTGAAATCCATATCTTGATAGTGTTTGATGAGAAGGTAACTTAGCCACATAATGAATGGGTCAAATTATGAAATACAAATACATCATGGGATTTTTGGAATTGCTGAATAGATGATCACATAAATACAATAATTATTAGAATATTATAATAATTATGTCAGGCAACACTGCTGGTACCGTATTTATATCTATTTGTTTGGCACGTGACTTCATCCAAGACATTTTTAAATGAGCAACCAGCAGGTTGAGATGGAACAGATACACGATTGTTGTCAAAAACCTATTGAGTTATAAAATGTAGTGAGTTGTGCCTGTGATCGCCTAGTTCACTGGTTCCCAACCTGGGGTCCGGGACCTTCCAAGGTCCATGGCTTTTTGGTATGCATGAAGGGGGTCCTCAAGGAAAACAGCTTTGGGAACAACTGCACTAGATGGTCACAGTCTAACAATTTTTTCTCTTGCTTTTGCTAGTCTGAACGTCAAGATGCCAACATAAACTAAAGAAATAGATTCCCTTATATGTCCTTGGAAGACAGATGCACAGGCTTTCCCAACTTGTCCTTCTGTAACAACATGAAATTTCAGCATAAACCTAATCTAATAATTTTAACCAAGTTTGCAGTTGTTTTTCCTCAATGTTATCTGAAAAGTTAATGAAAAAAATTCAATATTTACTGAAATTTATTGTATTTCAGCTCATAAAAGACCAACTAGTAATGCCTAGTATTGCAAAATTCAGAATGTGAATACATCTTGTAAGCACAATCTATCAAAAGTTGTCTAATTTAAGTTGTATCGTTGAATATCAACTTATTTTTTTACATTTATACATGAATGCTTTAATGACCATTTACAAATCTAAACAGCACATTGAAGGTGAAGTTTATTTATATAGCAAATTTAAAAAAACTCAAAGTGCACAACATGCTGTACAGATCTGCAGATTTAAATGAAAAATATATTGTAAAAACTAATAGAATAAAAATAAATATAAGATATACAAAAAATTGGAAACGGATAGACAGTAATATGATGAATACCGTCTAAAAACACAACCACAAGATAAGACAAATAAAAGTCAGACATTGCCTGAAAATCCAGTGCAAATAGGTGCATCATTAAAATAGATTTAAAGAGCTCAGTCGACAGAGTGCTTTGATATAATGGGGTAGAGCGATCCAGAGTCTTGCACCTGGGGCTCTGTCACCTTTGGTCTTCAGTCCGGCTCTTGGTGAGACTAAAAATGGGTAATTTGAGGAATGTGTTGCTTACAGTTAAAAGCTCTGAAAGATAAGGGGGTGCCAAACTATTCAGGCCCTTAAAAACAAACAATAGCATCTTAAACTGTGGGCGGCTGTAGCTCGGGTGGATAGAGCTGTCGTCTACTACTCAGGAGGTCGGCGGTTCGATTCCCCCTGACTACATGTCCTCGGGCAAGACACTGCCTCCCGATGTGCCTATCGGGTGTATGAATGCTTTCACTGTGTCCACATCACAATATGTATCAATATAGGTGCTGTACAATGAACATGTAGTGTCAAAGCGCTTTGAGTGGTCACATGACTAGAAAAGTGCTATACAAGTACATTTACCATTTAAACTGGATTGTGTAAATGACAGTGGAGGGAAGCCAATATGGGGGATGATATGGTCCCATCTTCTGGTTCCAAACAGAAGACAGGCTGCTGCATTCTGGACCAACCCACAATATAGAGAATCCAGTTGAGAAGAAATAAACAAATGAACAACATGCTCAAGCTAGCTTACAGGGCTGTATGGCTTCACCTTAGCTAAGAGATGCAACCAAAATAAACTTGTCTTGACCATAGAAGAGATCCGTTTGTCACATTTAAAAGCATTAACAACGAAGACAGCAAGGCTCCTAACACAAGTGCAGATAAAAGAATCCAGGGACCCCACAGCGCTGTCAGTAGCTAAATTAAAAAGATGTTATGATTTAAGATTTAAAAATTTAAGCCCATCCAGCTTTTAATGTCTTGCAGACAGTTCTGTATACAACCTGGATCAGGCCTAAGAGGGAGGTACATTTGAAGAGCATCAGCAAAATAGGGGAAAGAAATGTTGTCGCCCCTTAATGATGGACCCTAGTAGCCTTTTTATATAAGATAAAAAGGATTGGACCCGATAGTGTCTTATACCGTGAATATGTTGGTTGTGCTTCTCTCTTTCTCCAATTCTTCACCTTCCACCACTCAGGTAAGTGTGGTTGCAGGATGCAGATAATCCTGTTTCTGTAAAGTCAAGTTTGTCATTGGAGCACATTGGGTCTAATTTGCTGACGTAACTGCAAATTACTTTTTCTGCTATGGCTTGAAAAGCACCAATTTACTATTATACAATCATTTTGGGCATCCTGCAAACTCTCCATTACCTTCTGTCACTTCACTGATGCAGAATTGTTAATTTGCCCATCGAAATGCATCTTGCAATCAAAACCTTTCTACACACCCAAGGGCTTCATCAGATGGATTATTTAATGACTGAATGGAACTGTTGTTAGACTGAGATGTCAAAACTAAATAAACTAAATAGTGTAATCCATTTAGGTTATGAAATATGACAGCTTGATCCAAAAATAGATTCTTTTCTGGTATTATTTACTCCTGTAGAAAATGACAAATAGTAATTGTAAAAGCTTCTGCACAGCTCAATGAAAACAGTGTTGTATTGATCAGAATAGGGATTTACAAAACACTGAAATAATTATGTTGAATGTGTTTAAAAATAGATTTTTTTTCATCATTTGTACTTTCCAGAATAGAATAAATGTATATTGTCTTTTAGGACCACCTTCGTTTGAAACGCAAAACAAATGGGAAGATGACATGCACAGATAATCCATTAAATGTATAATTGATCAGCTCTTGTATAGATGTTTTGTCTTTAAGAGCTTCAGGGTTTGTGAGTGAATGATTGAAATCCTCTTGTTTCCAAGGTTAAAGAGCGGTTAGACAACTTGAGGCATGAGGGCCTCTCTTGAATATTCATGTAAAATGAATCCAGCCCTGATGGAAGACATGAGAAAACACTTTTGTTCAACCTCAACACTGTATATTTATGAAGAAATAAAACCCAAATGCACTTACTTAATACAAATAAAACCAAAGTATCTTATAAACCAACTTAGTTTGTCAACTTAGATGAAGTGTTATGTCATAGACAAGCCATCCTCTCTGCATGGTTTCAGAAACATGACATTTCTACATTTTAAGTCATATAATGACTTGCAGAAAAATCTGCATGCTTTCTTTTCATCATCCTGCCAAAAAGGGATCCTGGCTGCTGAATACAGTAAAAAGTGGCCAGTAGGCACGTGTAATGACTGACTTTGATCCTACCTAGATGGAGCATTTTCCTGTTTGAGTGTTTTATGAACCACAACAAAGTCAATTACTGTAACCTCAGGGATGGTTTGTCTCCCTCTTCCTCTCTCAGGTTAAAAGGGCATAGAAAAGCCTTTTAGCTGGTCTATACAGAAGCTGATGCTAGTCAGCAGCCCATCTAGTCAATATACTTTGTTGATGTAACCCACTTAACTAAATGAATGGCCTCCTACAGATGGACATTGTCATTAGAGATGTTAAAAGCTTGAAAAAGATGCTTGAGAGTTGGATGTTCTACAGATTTTTAATTGTGTTAGTCAGCTTGCACTGTATAAAGTATTCTTTATGTGTTTTCATCCAATATAATATTTAGAAGTTTGTAGGCAAACAGATAGAGTTACAGTATCCTGCTGAAGTTTAAGATTAAGATATTTAAGATATTTAAATTATATAAATATATTTTTATTGATTATTTAACTCAGCAGAAATCTTTGAAAAGAAAATTCTCAATCATGTAATTGATCCATGCTTGGATGGCGCCGGCAAGTCGTCGTCCCCTAGGGTTCATGCTCCATGGCCATGGAGGCTCTGACAGGGGGGCTTCCTCTGTCATGTTCTGGGTTGGTATGTGGTTGTCCCGTCAATGGACTGCTTGGATTACATGCTCTACTGCCGGTTGCCAGGGCCTTAGTTCCTTCTTTATCTGCTTCTAATCCTTGGAAGGGGTGGAGCTGCATTTTCATGATACTCATGCTCAAACACTTTTCTTACTTTGTCTTCAAATAGCTTCAATCTTACAATTGTAGCTGTTATTTTCTATCTTTTGTATAATTTATCTCCTTTATCTTCTCTTCATTATATCCTTTTCTCTTCTGTTCACTCTTACCCTATGTCCAGTGGTAATATGTAATTCAGCAATAACCAAATCATGGCAGCCAGACCATTATCCTAATTACCATGATGCTGGACAAGTCAAGGTTTAAAAAAAAAAAAAAATCCTCAATCATATCTAATTTTTTAAAATAATTGAAAAAAAAATTCAGTTTTATTAAAGAGCTATAATTCAAGGAAAGCTGTGTGTTGTCACTTTTGGTGGGAATCCCCATGGTAACCTTGAAAATCACAAAGTCTGTGCCTGATAAAAAGAACTGTGTTCTAATATGTCATTAAGGGTGTGACAGAAACTGTGATGGCTTATGAAGCCTCGCCAAACTACATGAATGATTTCACAAAAATACAGACGGTCACTCAGGACATAAACCGCACACTCCAGTAATCAGTCACCAGTTAATTTTTTCAAATAATGAATCTGTTGCTGTTGACATTTGACTTGATTTTTAACTCAGCTAAATAAACTACTGAACACGTTACTCATCACGTAAAAAAATAATTAAATAAAACAAACAAACAAACCTCAAGATAAGATAAAATGCAAAAAATGAAAAGTTAATTATCAATTGTTTTGAAAAAAGGTGGCCAATTGAAAAGTTTTTAGCCCTGATTTAAAACAGCTGAGCGTCTCAGCAGACTTGCAGGTTTCTGGGAGTTTGTTCCACATGTGAGGAGCATAAAAACTGAACGCTGCCTCTCCGTGTTTAGTTCTGACT
>JAOXYM010000009.1:4377089-4387515 GCA_028567055.1 Leptatherina wallacei
TGTAAGGACAGCGTTACAGTAGTCAAGTCTACTAAAGATAAATGATGGACAAGTTTTTCTAAATCCTGTGGAGACATCAGACCTTTAATCCTCGATACGTTCTTTAAGTGATAAAAGGCTGACTTCACAACTGTCTTAATGTGTCTACTGAAGTTCAGGTCTGAGTCCATGGCTACATTCACACTGCAGGCAAAAGTGACACGAAAGTGACATGAATCTGATTTTGGTCCAGATCCGATGACTGTTTACATTACAAGTAAAATGCGACCTGTTTCCGGCTTCATTATAAATGCGGGCCGGCCCCAATGTGGCTGCAATGTTAGTGGCATGTGCAGTCCGAGCAAGTGACCCCTTGGTCCCACTTACGCAAAAGCGCTTTCCGCCTGGCACCCTCTCCCACCAGGAATGTCAGCAACTTTGTGGCAGTTGGATTCTCCAGTTCACTCAATCATGCAATGTTTGCAACATCCTGCGGTAGTTGTTGCATTTAACACTGGAATTAGCAGGATTTTCAGCCTCCCCTGCAGTCCATCCTCCCTACATATAGTCATTTACTCACCTCACTAAATGACCTGTTGTTTTTCAAATCAGATGGCCTACTCAAATTAAATCATGAAGCCGCTCACTGACCTGTCTTAAACTAGCCTACATGAATTTTCATTTAAACAAGGTTTATCATCAATGTAAAGAATAGAAATTTCTACATATTTTGGCCACTGATGCTCTATCTGGCTGCACAGAATATTGCACTGTTCTATTTTTAGATTCCCAACTTTCTGGATCAGATCAAAGGGGTTTAGAGGAGGAACGTCTAGCGGAGTTTATAAACACTATTCATACACTAATTACTATGAGGTTAAAATGGTTATTTAGCAGATCAGTCACTACGTGTCTGCTCATGGATCAGCTGTTGTGTCAGAGATCCGAAAAGCCGATGACTACAAGACCTATGTTGTTACAAATATAATCTCCTTCAGTGCACTCAATAAAAAAACATAATTTACAGAGACCTAAGCAGAAAGTTATAACTGAAGGGGGTGGGATGGTTCTTGAGAGAAGGGGAAAGTGGCGGCGCCTCTGGGAAGCTTCAGAAATGCTGCTCCACGCGCCTGGTGGGACCGCTGCCATTGATTTTAGTAGCCGCGAACAGCTGCAAAGCCCCTACCTGTGCAGACAAATTACGTATGTCGCCCAAAGATGACGATACACGTTGCATGGCTATTTAGACTGCTGTCGGATTTGAAAAGATCGGATACTGATCCAATTTGGACTATCTCCTGATGATGTGAAAGATCAGATTTGAAGAGGTTTGGGGTGTTTACACTGGCAAGAAAATATCCGATCTGTGTAACCTGAGGGCAAACAGATCAGATATGGGCCACTTTTGATTGAAGTCTAAACAGAGTCCAGATTTCTGGCTCTGTTGGTGATTCCTAACTTAGCTGTTTGAAGTTGAGTGCTGTTGTTTAAAGTATCTGATTGGTTTATCCTTTGGTCAGTTAAGAACAGAACCAATGGGCTGCAGGTTGATGCATGGGCTGGTGGTCAGGAAGGAACATTTTTAAAGTGTTTAAAAATTTGAGCTGGGCGGACCAGTCCAGTGGTTTTTTTTGTTTGTTTGTTTGTGTTTTGCATAACACTAAATGCTTGAAATGGCAGCATGCCCTCCAGCAGAAAAGCATACCGAGATGAGCTGCTGACAACATTCTGATCTGACAGCTAAAGCTGGTGCATGGCAGCTATAAGTGCAATTACCAATGTGCAGATATCGTACAAGCAGAATGCAATTACTTAGTGATAACATTGATTACTAAAGACTTGAACTTTGAGAAAATAGCTCGTAGTATCAGGCAACTAGAAAGTGGAGCTCTATACGTGTGTGATTGGGGCGACGATTGTGTTAGAGGTAGATTTATAGGAAATTCATTATTTAAATGGAGCACTAGGTGAACACACTGCCCAGGTCTTTCTTGAATGATTATACTGTTTTATATTATTTTTGAAAAAAAAAATCTAAAAGTTTGAATTAATATTAGTTTTATTATGTATTTGTTAAGCATAATGAAAACTGTAAAAGTTTTTTTGCTGCTGTCCAGACTCACTTGAAGATGGCAGATCTTAAAGCAAGTTTTTTTGTGTGCTGGCAACACATATGAAGCTTTTGTTTTTTACATCCAGATCATTATATATTTACTTGACATTCTCGAGGAGCAATCTCATATTTTCTTTGTGCAAATACTTTGAAGATGCCTAAGAGATGTCAACGACAAATAAAGGAATCGGCATACTGCCAATCATTCCTGGGAAGTCACAATGGACTTTTAGATAATGGACAAGTACAATAAAAGTTGCTGGTTATTTACTACATTGACAGGTTACTGTCAACCATCTACTGCCTCTGTGACTTAAGTACGAGGGTTATAGAGGTTGTGTGTAAAAACCATCATTGTATTCCACTGCAGCTACTGCGCTAATCTATGGCTTCTGAAACCCATAGTTAGTTTAACAATAAGTTCCTTTAAAGGCATCAAATACAGAGTCCTTTTAGCTACAGATGACTTAACATCCAAATTGTCTGTGGCAGCAGAAAGGCATGTGAAACCTTCCAGGAGTAGCTGGCTGTCAAACAGCTAAGAAATCTCAGACAATAGAATATGCCTGATAGAATGCAAAGCAACAGCAGGTCAGTCTGGGGGACTGAATTTATAAAGCCACCTGAAAGATTGGGGCCAAGCATGGCTGCACAGGGATACAAAAAAGTGTGGGTTTGAAAATTCAGCCCTATTAACTGAGCATTTTGCTGCCATTGGCCATCAAGGTGAAAATCCACCGTCTCCACAATTTGAGTTTTAAGTTGTCCCCTCTTTTCATTTAAATAATGATTGGTATGGAAATATTTGGGATGATTATGAGCATCACAAATGTACAATCATGGTAACAAGGGGCTCTGGCTAGCTCACTCACTTCTAATTCGGTTCAGGTATTTGATCCTACAGGGTTTTAAAGCAAATGAAAAAAATAAATATGTGGCGGTACCCCTGGCTGGATATCCTCCTTTTGAATAATACTCATAGCATAATTAAGCACTTTCATTAGTCTATATCCACATGCTATTAACTTATTCCTATTTGCAGTTGAAATTAATTGGTTGCCAAGGGAAGTTGCGTATTCAAATGAGGAAATCCTTCACTGTGTGCTTTAAAATGAGGCTTGCCAGATATTTGGCTGGGACACTCTATATCATCCAGATGGCGTTAGCCTGACTAGCATGAAAGGAATGTAAAATACAGTGTCAAAGTCCACTTGATGTCAACATCATGCTAATTGTATGTGCATGCAGCAGACTAGCACTATAGCACAAAGCTAATTGGTATTTTTTTTCAGTCTTCGCTGTAATTGAATGGAGGATTAAAAAAAAACTAATTTCAAGAGAAATTTTGAAAAAGTTCTCTAAAATATAAAAGCAAGTATTTTTTCATGTCTTATGACTGTGACAGGATTGGATGGCAAGTTTGACTTAAACAACTTTTTACAACAACACGTGTCCTCAACTCTTCAAGAGTGTCATTTCAAGCCCTGCCCAAGCTATGAACCACACCAAATAAAACCTGTATCATGCAGGTATGAAAGCTTTTGCAACAGGAAGTTGGTGCTGTGATCCCTGTGATCCAGTTTGCTGCACTGTTCTCATATTGAGCTGGCACTGTGCCCGGAAGCAGGACGCATGGAAAGCAATGAGCTTTTAGAGGAATATTGATCCTCTGTGAGGCAGTAGCACAGAAGTCACATGGGTGATTGAGATGCCATAGCATGTGGGCATAGCAACCTGTTACATGACAGGAACTGCAGTATAAAACAGTTCTAACAGACTTGTAAATACGATTGGAAAACTGCAAAAATGAGACGCAAATTGTAATGTAGAAAAATCTATATTTTATGCAGATAGGACAATTTATGAGCTGATTAAAAAATGCTGTGTACATGGAGCGTGGTGAGGAACATGATGCAAATTTCTTTAAATGTTTGTACCCTGGAGGATGAAAAATCATGTCATTTTCACAGCAGGCGTATGTATCTTTTAGGAGGAAAAAAAACCCAAACCTCCTGCAGGTTTCTGCCTCTGGTGAATTAGTTTCTTTTTCTGTTAGTTTCCTCCTCCCCACTGAGAGACACCAGCAACATGGGCAGATTTACACACAAACATACATTCATCTTCAGATGTTTAGTTTTTATACTTAATTATAGACGTGTCAGTGACTTGGGTGCCTCCCTTTTAAAGCATTTGGGTGTTTGATTCTAGAAAAGGTGTCTAATATATAAATATGAATAATTACTAACAATAATAATGATCATAATAAAGAGCAGTAATGTCAGAGTCCAACTTAAAAGGTTCAACTTACATTTCCAGTGAGTGGTGAAGATCTGAATGAAGACTCCTCTGCAGCAGCTTCTAAAAACTTCTGCTCGACTTTCTCAGTGAATCTGGACCTATGTAGAGTAGATTTACCTGTTACTGTGTACAAGTGCAACATGTAGCTGCAGCAGAAACTAAAACTTAATGTGTTAAACAACATAAGTCATCATCAAGCCAACACTCTGCATCACAAAAATATGAGGCTTCTCTACAGTTCTGTAGTTCCTGTGCAACTACAGCAGCGTTATGAGGAAACATTGCTTGTCTTAACTTAGCTTGCCTCTAGCTGGAACAGATGAAAAGTTAAACAGTTCTTTTAATGTTAGAACGGATGACTAACTTCTACACTAGGACCCCTTTTTTCTCTCCTCTTTCTTAAACTTTCTGAAAGCTCTCCCTGAGCGTTTGGACTAGTTGTTGACATTGATCAATATTAACCATCTTCCTGAGATGCACCCCTTGATAACTCGTCCTCTCCCCTCTCTCTCAGTGCACTGTGCAGATTCCGGCCGGGTCAGTTAAATAATGAGAAACAACAGGGGAGATGAGTTTTTTTGGGTTATTTTTTTTTCTGTTTTTGTTAATCTATTATTTTCATAAAAGGGTGCCAGTAAATTGTTATCATTATTTATTTTAGTGTATTTGACTTTCTGTCTTTTTTTTTCTTTGACGGCTTACATGGGCGCCCCCACAAGGGGTGGCACCCTAGGGAGCAGCCGACATGGCCTATGTCATTATGACAAAGGTTGAGCTGAATTTTTGCTTGAAAAAAATCAAATAAACACAATTGATGACTTTTCAAAAAGGTATTCAAGCTCTCAGCGTTTGTGATGGGGAAGCAGTTATGGTGATCCACTCTGATCAGAGCCATGCACACACCCAGCCTTCTCATTAATGAGGCTGTAGCTGTGTCTGTGAGCATGTGTTGGGAGATCCATGAAAATTCTAATACAATAGAACTGTTTGTTCCTGTTATGATTATTGTAATTATTTGATCAGCTGTGATTGCATTAATCACTAATTAAATAAATCCCAATTAATTTGTTTTATTCCGATGGACATTTTTTCCCCCAGTCAACTTGTTTGAGAATAAAACCCTCTGGTGCTTAAAAAAGAAAAGAAATAATTTTAAAGATATTAATCCAAAGTATACAGGGCATACAGTGACCAATCAATCATGCTTTTATATTCTATTTTACTAATGTTTGTTCTTTTTCTTTTGAGTGTGTGTGTCTGTAAGCACGCATTGCACATAGCACTGAAGCTTTTTTCTTTTTTTCAGGTCAGTAAACGCTCCATGTACAGTGATGTGGCCACACACTAGCTAGCAAGCATGTTTGCCGTTTAGAGTTCTGTTGTTTCTTTTTATTGTGTTGTGCTGTGGCTAAATATGTTGTTTTTTTTACTTGTTGTGTGGCTTTTGTATTGCTGTGAAACTTCTGGGCCACCCAAGGGGCAACCTCCCGTTCGAAAAAATGAAGCCTATGCGGAAGTGCCAAAAATTGCAGTTCCCCCCTCCTCCGCTAGGTGCTGGCTGCAAAACAGAGCAGATCCCCATTGACTCCCATGTTAAAAATCCCAACTTCACAGCAGAAATAAATATGTTTACAGCCTGGTTCAAAAAACCATTTTAGGTTTAATATGTCAAGTTTAATTTGTTAAATATTTTGTTTTCATTAGTTAAAACAAATGTTTTTTAATTATTGTTATTTTGTAGCTAATTATAGTCAAAGTATGTCAAAGTAATTAGAATTTTTCCAGAAAATGACTTTCTAGTTCTGATGGTTCATTTCAACACTGTGTGACAAGCCATAGAGCTCAAACTGAATATAAATAAACTGAACTGAAGCTACAGATGTTAAATTTACCAGTAGAAAGATATTTTTCCTCCCATTCAGTAATTTTTTAAAGACTTTAATAGAATACAAAAAACTTTGTCACATTCTTGTTTTTCACAAAGTCATCAGAATATTTAGTCTGTTGAACCAGCAAAGCCTTTTTAAAAAATGTTGCACCAGTTCTTCGAGTCTTTAAAAGAGTTGTCCGCTGAATAAGTAAAAACCTTGCCCTACTTCTGGCTCCAAGGGAAAAGACAAAGGACTTTCAAGGTCTTTAGAATTTGTTTTGTATGGACCATGAATATGTCTGCAAAAGTTCACACCAATCAGTCAGATAGCTGATTCGAGATTGTTCAACGTAAAATGAAATGATAGATTGACAGATTGAATAGCTTTGCCATCCCTAAAGGGATATTTCTACTTCAGCATACAAGTATTTAGTCTGCATTTAAAAATCAAGCCTAAGCAGTTAAAATTCCCAGTACCTGATACATGATAAACATCTTATCTGGAAGCTAGCTGCATGATAAAGATTATTTTTCAAGCAGAATTTCTTGACTTTTAACTTTTACTTGTTTGGATTTTCTGTAGAGATAAACCTAAAGATGCTTGATGTTTCTGAAAGTATTTGCTGTTCAAATGCCAGCATGTCTGTATCAGCCTTTAAGATATCGTTTTAACATTTTAACCTTACCTAAGCTCACTTTTTAAAGAAAAGAAAATGTAAATCTGAAGTAGAGTTAACCTTATTAATCACAGCTTAGTTAGAAATCACTGTCCATTTAATCTTAAAACTAAACTGTCATTTAGTTTAGTTATAACTTTGGCATATGGATATTTTGAGTTTTAGTTTAGCTTTAGTCAACTTAATGGAATTACGTTCTAGTCAACTAAATCTACAGTAAATTTTGTCAAATACAATACAAAATGTAAGGGTGATACATACCTATGTGAAATTACCTTGTTATAGACTGCAACTAATGAGAATAAAACACACATACACACACACTCAGAATAAGTTTGCAGCCTTGCAAAGAGACCTGTAGCTAATCATATAATGTTAAGCAAACTTACTTTTGCATGGATTTAATGAGGGCTGTCATGCATTACTTCAAATATGTTGTGTTTTCACCAGTGAGTCATTCCACAAGTTTATAAAGTGCCTTTTTTTCTTACTATGTATCAAATTCTTTCTCCCAGGGGTTGATTTAATGAGAATGCATCAGAGCTGACAGTACCACCTTCAGGGGTACAGATCAGATGGGCGTGCCTGCCTCTTTACCACATACAGAAATGAAGTCATATTGGATCTCCTCTTGACTTGTCTCATCTCTCCAAAGATTTTTGTCTCGATTTCATTCATCTTTAAAAGAGACAATACATTTTGTTATAGTTTTTGTCCTTGTGCATTAGATTTTATCTGGTTTTTGTATCATTTTCAACACAACAAAAGCTGTGATGAAAACTCTTAGTTGATGAAGTTAACTCGGGTAGACATAAATGCAAATATTTTGTGGGCAGAAATCTCCTCTACTGTTGAGGCATTTTCTAATATGAGGATAAGAGCATACTTTAAAGCATACCCTAAGGGAGAATCAGGTCCAAGTTTCCCTGATTAACATGAAGTGCTTGAATATTCAGTCCTAAAAGTTATGCTTATCGCTTTAGACAGAGGGGGGTTGAATCATCATGATAGGTTTTAAGTCAATAAAAAAAAAAAACACTTGGATCATCAAATCCAAGCCTTTCTGCTACAATATTTCTCTCCATAGACAAACAAAAACTCCATAAGAGAGAATGGTGGTGCAAGGAATTACAGGACTTTATTTCCAAAGACTCCAGGTTGAGTAAGTAATTAAAACAACTTGGAAAGGGTCATGAAAAGATTTCATACAAGAAAGCTACGAGTGATGAAACCCAACTCAAGAATTAACTAATTAATTAACCTTTATTTAACCAGATGAATCAATTGGAAACCAATTCTCATTTACAATGACGACCTGGGAATCTTGCAATCTAGCGTGATAAATGTTGATGGACAGAAATTAAAACTCTCCCTGCTCCTTTCTCTCTACCTGTCACTGCGGCCCTCTTAGTTGCAGTAAATGATTGCTATTCAGATGTTGCACTGAATAATTTCCATGACCAGGGATGTGGGAGTAGAAAGCCTCCGCTGGCCTCCTTCACACATTACTCCCTCCTTCCTATCTCACAACTTACCATAAATATTTATGACAGTATTTGAATAATGCGAATTGAAATGACAAAATATCATTTGGAGAGGTGAAGAGTAGAAACAGCAGCAAGGTTAGGAATGGGAAACAGCAGAAGGGGTAGAAATATCCAGACCTTTTATATGAGTCAGTGAGAGGTTGAACCCTTGAGAGACGACAGGCGCAAATAAATAATGAGAAGAGTTCTCATCATACTTTTTACCCTCAGAAAAAAAAGATGTGAGATCTCAGATGTGACAACACCAAACTCACTCTGCCATTGGTATTTTATCACATCCCTTGTTTGCAGGGATTAAGCTGATATAGCGCAGTCCATCTGCTGGTACTTATTGACATTAAACACGGCTCTCTGATTGTTGTCACTTGAACAAAAGAGATGGCTGCGTGTAAAACAACTGATGATAAAAGGAGAAAAACTGTTGGTAAATGAGGCATGGAGCTGGAAATCTCACAGGGACAGTGAAGACAAAATGAGATCGGGTTCTGTTGCTCTCAGAGAGCGAAGACTGCGTAGAAGAAAAAGATTGAGATGAAGACGAGTGCTCGGAGAGTGAGGTGAGGAGAGTAACTCCCAAGAGGGAGAATGTGGGAAGAGAGGAATGTGTGTGGTCTCTGTGTGTGTGCCTCACCACTGTAGCCTGAGTGGAGGTGATTGACAACAGAAGTTGATTCTTTGCTTGTGCAGGTGACAGGGCATCCTTGATGTGTCTCCCACAGGGAGAGACCCATGATGTTTCAGGAACGAGAAGCAGTCTTTTTAGGGAGAATAGCGTGAATTTTCGAAAATGTGATTCCTTGAAACCGCCTCAGTTCTGTCGAAGAACGCATGAGCAGAATTATAAATCGGATCATCTAACAACATGCTTACAAAAAATGTTATATCATTAAAATGGTTAGTCTGTCATGCTAGCATTTTTAGAATGATTTCTTGTTGATATTACTTCGAAGATTTGTTTTAGTTTCACATGAATTCAGGTATTTGAAATTACTAATTGTGTACTTTTTTTCACATGTTGACACATGGTCTGGTCCGTCTATGGTCTGATTGAAATGACTGTTGCATGCTTTAATCAAAACAACAAGAAAACAGAACTACTACACCCTTCTGATCCAAGCACTTGACCTTCATCCAACAGATTGCTTGTTCAACTGTTTTACTGCACATTGGTTTGTTCTGTCCTTTAACTTTTCTACATGTTTCTCCACTTATGATTTTGTATCTCTTTTACTTTACTCTTGTTCACTAATGGTCCGGGATCGGCGTTCAAGGTACATAGTTTGTGTTAAAATTCTTCAATTATTTGGGTTAAGTGCTTAAAGCCCCAGTGTGTAATGATTACTCCCATTTAGTGGTACACTAATTGAATCCAAACAACCGAGCGGGCGCCTCCTCGTTTATGCGTGTTACAACCACTACCAAAGCCGTGGACAATCATAAATGTGAAAACATCAACATCTGGCACGAGTGTCCCGTTAGGTGATGAGACACAGAACGATATAATTCTGTTTCCTTATTGATTCTGATAAGTTACAAGCATGCCCTCCATGTATTTGGTACCAAGCTACTGCTAATAGCTAACGTCACCATGTGAAATAGTTTTTTGTGATGTGTATCTGATTAAGTAAAAGGGAGAGGAAGACGAAAACGAGGAGGGAGAGGTAGAGGCAGTCAAAGCAGGGTTTAGTGAACCTGTCCGCCCTGCAAGAGGAAAATCCCATGCTGTAACGTAGCAACGGAGCTTTTCCACTGTAGGCTAACAAATTAGCCATCTGCCGTTTTATATAGCAAGTACAGGGCTGCCAACTTTTCAAAATTTCTTGGAGTGAGATTTAGTGGAGCCAACCAAAATTTTGCCGCATATGGCAGCAAGTCATAAGACACAGTATGTCTCATTTTGTGCTAGGTTAACTTTCAAATCTTACATCAAATCAAGTCATTG
>JAOXYM010000009.1:4411634-4430696 GCA_028567055.1 Leptatherina wallacei
CTATCTATCTATCTATCTATCTATCTATCTATCTATCTATCTATCTATCTATCTATCTATCTATCTATCTATCTACCGACCCCGATTTAGGTCCCAACCTCAGGTTTGAAAACCTATGCATTACAATGTTGGACAGAGAAAATTGCAACATGCAGGCAGACAGAACTACACTGTACCAGAATAAAACCATTCCAAAAAAATACCATCTGCACCACTACAGACAGCACATGGCAGCATTGTTCCCTGACTGATGATCACTGTCCCCATCACTGATATATTTTTTAGATGTAGTAAAGGGGTTCCAGCTGCATTCAGCCAATCAGCTGCTTTGTGTTTACTATTTTTGTAATGGGCTAATTGAGGTTAAGATTAGAGATCTTCTGGCCAATAGGGGCCCCCTACACACATGGGACTCCTAGGCTGCAGCCTAGGTTAGCATGTGCATTAATCCGCCCCAGACTGAGGGTTCTTCACAACAAGATTTAGACAGTGTGCGATCCATTGACTTTGGCTCAAGTTCAAGGTTTTGGCTGCAGCATTCATATTGCTGGCTGAATGTCTAACAATGCACAAGACTTTGTTCACAAGGCCCCACTCTTCTATCAATGACATAAATTCAGCTACAATGTGGGCTGCTGTGTGGCTTTTAGGAAAAGGCTTGGTCCCCAGATGAACAGTGGACAGCGGGTCCATTGTTATTGATAAAGTGGCAGGTGACCTCCATGTTGATGGAGGTTCACATTTCTCATGTGAGACTTTGCCATAAGCTTTTTAAAACCAATATCCTCTACAAAAGACAGGCAGAGAATCCTTGATGATGAGGTTCACCACAGCATCATCAAGGTCCTGCTTCCTATCACCTTCAAAAGATATTGTATACGATGCATGTATACAAACATAAAACATACAAACTTACATTTCACGTTTGTATGTTTACATGTAAAATGTTAACATCCATATCTAAAATATATCTCAGGGTAATATAAAACAAACTTACAGGAATAAGTAAACCTTTGTTACTGTCATGTAAAGGCTTACCTGGGTTAACAGCAGTAGTTGGCTGCTGGCTGCTCTCTGGCGCCGGATCAATCTGTCATTGGTCCTTGAATGCCTCAGCATTGATGAGATGTTGCCGTATGACAGCTCTGTATTACGCAGCATACACCGAACCTGTAAAACAATCAGCTAAGTCAATCATAATAAATTGTACATTAAGTACTGCAGGGATGTACATCAAGGACAACAATTGTGAAAGGTCTTTTACTCCAACATCCTTGTACTTAAGGGCTTGCCCTTAAGGAGTTTTCCTTTGTAAAAACAAGAGCATTAGAAAGAAAAGTCGTAATTACCTTATTTTCTGGCAACAATTGAAAATCATCCCATGCACAGGACCTTTTTCTGGTTGGCTCCCACAGCAGCTCCATAATCTATCTATCTATGTCAGATAGAAATAGATATGCTATCTTTAAATCTATCTATATTTCTGTCCCTCTTCCTATGTATCTCTATTTATGTAAATATCTTTATCTCTATCTCAACACTGATAACTCTCGACACAACTTCTCACAGTAAGAAAATGTATGTACTCTGGAAAAGAAAATTAAATAAACAGCATTAAATAGGGATTCTCACCCTGTGAGACTCATTCATTCCCGCAAAGCCATTCACATGACAAACCAATCAGGATGATTCACAAAGCTTCTGATACATTTCGCTTCTGACGTCACTCCAGTGGTTTGTACGTCAGCAGTCATGTGACCAAACCATGCATCAGCCCAGTGGTTGGAAATGTTTGCCTCGTGCTACGGCGCCAGTGGCAGAAGACCATAACATTTGCTGGCCATCAACATAGTAAGGATTAGGGGTGTCCCCGACTAAGAATTTTCATTAACAAATCTGATTTGTCAGATCTTGCCTTTCATCATGTTGTTTTTCCTTCATTGATTCATAATGTTATTTGCCTCTTTTTCCGCTCCAGAGAAAAAGAGCTAATACACCCCATTAAACAAATTCCATTCTTCACTTGGCATAAGATAACAATAGGACAGTCTCCATCAATCTTTTTTTATTATCTCACTCATTAGGTTGTTTGAAACGTCTGCAACCCCAGTGACTGACCTTGTCACGATATATGCTTATTTAAAATGTAGAAGGTCCTTATCTTAATGTAAAATAAAACATGGCAAGTGGTAGGTAGGTAGGAAATAAATCCTTTATTTTGCCACACGGAAAACAACTTGAAAGAAAAGTGAAAGTGAAACTAGGTCACTGTCAAACATTAAATAAAGTGCAAATAAAATACCTAGGCTATAACAAGATGGCTTAAAAAAGCAACAACTGGCTAACACATGCATTGGATTTTTATCTTTCCGTAAGCACTACAGGCTTAGACCTAAGGTTTTTTTAATTGTTTGTTTGTTTTTTGCCTTAACAATTAAGGCAAAAAAACAATAACTGAGTTGGGAAAGAAAATTCAAAGTGCGTAACACCATCTGCCCTCTCTGCCATGCACGGTGCAAATGTCAAAAATAAGTGGAATTTCAATAGAATAACCTTGCCAAAATAAATAAAGTAATTACATAATAACAAAAAATAGGCTACAATAACAAAATAAAATTTGTATCCAAGTAAAAAGCAAAGTAAGTGAAAGTTAGAAAATGCACAGCAAAGAAAGGTAGCCTATTATACTGCACTGCTGAGACACACAGTGGGCAGTCTCCAAGTTAAGTTTATAATGTCAAAAAAAAATTTGGATCCGACCAAAAAAAACAAAAAACCTGCCATATAGAATGGGTCGTGTTTTACTGCAGCTTTTCTGCCACCATTCCAGTGGACCTCCATTACATTTGGTGAAGTCTTTTAAATAAGTGTTCATCTCACTCCGTGTAACCACATTTTGCGATGATTCGACTGCGAGATTGCCAGGATAATATTGGCGAATCACAGTCCTCTGAATCGAATCAAGATTCATCAACTATTCAGGGTCACCCCTAGTAAGGATTATAAAGTAAGTTCCAAACTGTTTGTGTCCATCATTGCATGATGAGATTACAAATGGAAACCATTCAAGATGGCTGACAATCTTTTCAGGAGTGGAAATTCCTGCAGATTTGCCTCAAAGAGCAGTACTCAGAGAAATTGAAAAGAGCAGCATATCAAACTCTACAGGCCTCATTTAGCATGTTAATTGTTCAAGTTAGTACATTTACAAATAGACTATTTTTCAAAAAAAAATAACATGGTGGTATGGATCAGGGAAGCACCACGCAGACCTGTAATTTACTCTTCTTATTGGAGCATTACCTTTTGAATTTTTCACATTTAAAGGTAGTTTTCTGTTCAAATAAAATAACAAAGGACCCATGTCACAAATCTCCATTTTCCGTGGAGGTCTACTGTTGCCAGGATGACAAAAAACACAATTTTTTAGATAGGTTTTACAAACGATACTTCTGAACATTTTACTGTGAGATTAGGGTGAAATTCTCCAGTGTGTTCATTGTTTTGTGAAGTACATGAGTAATTCTGTCATGCCAGTGGGTGCACTTCTACCCCTCAAGATAATTTTGTCCTGATATTTGTTTCCTGTTGCAATTGAGGCTGAACTGGACTGCATCTCTTTGTCAGAGTGAGGTGAAGAGGCCTTGTGATGAGTGTTTTTTCTGCTGGCCAAGGGTAGAAATGATTGTGGAGTGTCTTTGCCTTCCCGTCAGTCCATAATAAGCCCTCTTACATTCTCTAGAACTTCTACATGGAACATTTTGAAGGATGCAGGTTCAAGTGGTGCAGACCTTCTTCACTCGTCCTGTTGGCTTGTTTAGCTCCGAGATTTGAAAATCAGTCTGGTAAAGCACTGCTTTGCTCAAATTGTTGACATTCTACATTATTGTTTGTACGGTTGGGTTATAATTTGGACCATTAAAACTCCAGCTTCAGTAAATAGATCTCTAACCTGTTATTGACATCCAAACAGGGAGGTGAAATTAGTCATTGAGATGGTTCTTTCACTACTAAGTGGTCATGAACATGTTATTTCTGTCAGTAAGGTGATGGAAATGGGTGAGGCTGATGATCGTGACTCTCTGCTCTGCCATGCCTCTGTTCAGAGGCATTTATCTCTGCCTGGTTCTTACTGTTTTGACCTACAAGAAAATAGACCATAACCTGAAGTAGCATCTATGAAGTGTATAGGAAATTTTTGTACAGTGAAGAAAAACTGCACAATCCAAACCTGAAATCTAAGATATGGCTATTTCAATTTGTTGAATAAGGGCTTTTTCCACAGTCAGAGCTCATAAAAAATGCATGTACATCATTCATGTCACATTTTATTTATGCAACATGGCCTGATATGTCCATTGTCTGACAAATTTAGTCCATTATTTTATCCCAAAGCAGTGTCAGATTTTAAATCTATTTTTAATACTGTCAATTGGATGACAGTTAATATTCTAATACACTCCCTAGATCTTGATATGCATATGAACAATCAGATGTAATTATGAAAACTGGCTTTCAAATGACATTTAATATGTTTTGACGAAATGGGGGCATTTCAAAACCCTGACAGAAGCAAATTAAGATTGAGTGATGAAAGCGCAGACATCCTGTTTCCAAAGTTTCTCTTTTAATTTCAATGAAAGTTATTTATCTGACAAATTATGATGAGCAGCCACCATCAGCGTTTAATCTTAATACCCACCTAGACTGCACACTGTTGGTTGATTATTGACTGCGACTTGTCAGTTAGTATACACATCAGTGAATCATATTAAATAGCAAACCAGTCAAATGTAGCAAATCACATCGTTAGGAGCTGAAATTAAATGGAATATTTTTTATCAAGATTAAAGGCCAATATAATTTCCTCAAGCAGCGCATTATTTTCCATGTCTAATAGGAATTTGCAGACTTCCCAAATTTCCCACAAGCATTATTAACACTGTCAGTAGTTCAAAAGCTCCGGCTGTTCTGTACTCAATGTGTTACTTTGATGTATTACCTATCAGAGTATAATGCCTGGACGAGGCTATAATGGACATGCATTAAGTTTATCAGGATGTTGCCTAAGCAGGTTCAGTTGAAAAGTAACATGTGGTTTGCTGGTTTTCATCAAAAGAATACTTGTCTCAACCTCACGATTAGACAAGTCAAATAAATGAAAACTGATGTATGTGTACACTTCTGTGTTACACATTTTGTGCAACAACTTTGCATTCCTTTTGTGCTTATATATTTGTGTTACACGGCAATGCACCCTTATACCCATAGCCACTTGCACCATATTAATGAACTGACACTTTCAGAATGTTACTGATGGTGTTTTGCATAAGTTAAGACTTATTAGTTGCCCTCTCATGTCTCATCTAACCTATAGTAGTCTCTGCGAGGGAATTCATGAAGTTAAATATTACATTGCAGTTGGATGTGAAGCAGAACTTTTTTTTTTCATTTGTATTTAATTCAGTCGAATATGTACAAGCTGTGGTCCTTTGCTTGTATGTTTTCAATCCCTCGTAACCCATCTTGTACGACCACTTACTTAGAACAATTTGGCCTAGACTCTAATGTTATTGTACAGTTTTGACATTTAATTAGATTCACGTGTCTTGTCCCAGTATAATTGCACTGAGATAAGGGATGATACATAAAGAAATGGTAAACCAGTCATATCATGGATCAAAACAACTGACAAATAGGATGTTTATTACTGTACATTTTTTTAAATCTTCATTTTAAATGCAAATGAGATGTATACTATTCTTAGTGATTTGTTCTCTGCTGTTAGTGGCTTCTCATTCCTCTGTGTACCAGCTGCTTTTGTCACTTCCAGGTCAGAGTCCAGGACAGGAATTATACAGCATATCATATGTGGGCGGTTGTAGCTCAGGTGGAAGAGCAGTCGCCTACCAACCAGAAGGGCGACGGTTTGATTCCCCTGACTACATGTCGTAGTGTCCTTGGGCAAGACACTGAACCCCACCTTGCCTCCCGATGTGCTTACTTGGGGTATGAATGTGTAGAAAGCACTAAGTATAAAACGCTTTGAGTGGTCAACATGACTAGAAAAGCGCTGTACAAGTACATTCCATTTACCTTTTTCACCTCTATGAATATAGGAGTAATTCGACTTCATATAATCTGGGCGTTTTTAAAAACGAAGCTTGATTTGGTGTGATTTTAGTCACATTAAGATGTTTACCTGTACCCTAAAAGTCTGGTTTTAGGAGTTGCTAGATGGTGCAAATGGATGAGCCCCCACTTTGAAAGAGATTTCCAAGCACAGAAAGGATCTTTTTAAACCTTCAACTTTTAGTTTTTTGTCAAAATGAAGCAAGAAAGTGACAGAATAAATAATGCTGTTACATAGGACTTGCAGAAGATGTGAACAATGGTCTCCAAGGCAAAGGAAGGCAACAACCAGGGTTTTAAAATCAGCTTGACTCCTGCCTCTTAACTTTGCCGCTCATCAGCGTTTGGTCCTTAAAATACATATTACAACGATCAGGGCATCAAGGCATCAAAGCCAAGAGACACGATGTGAATATCTAAGAACCGGTACTGACTTTGAAAGAAAAGTGGCATCATTTCACTGTCTGGGTTTGAAAACTGCCTGAATTGTGCCCTTTTTGTCCGATACAGTAAGTGATTTTAAGCAGAGCATCTGTCCTCCCTCACAGTCTGTCTTCTGTTTGAGTCTTGAAGCCAAAGGTTTAGAACTGCTCTATCGTTTCCTGTCATTTGTCGGTTCTCAGCTCTCACTCATTCTCCTCTCCCACAGCCTCACCTCCGTCTTCAGTAAGAACAAAACTTTGAGTTTCTTTCAGCTACTTCCTGTCACTACTCAGGTGTATGCTTCCACTTACCAGGTTGTTTCTTTTTATTTTCCTTTTTCTTTCTGTAGGGAGGCATGTGGGGAGTGAGGATGAGTTAACCATTTTGCAAAATTGGCAACCATTAAAACTTTTACAAGCTAACAGATTAACATTCTTACCCCACATCCTGATCAAGCTCATGCATGATTCATTACGTATTTTTCCAAAACTGAACACGCAGATGGTTTATTATGTTTCATCTAGTTGCTTAAATGAATGGAATTCTTCTTCTTTTTAGACATTGCCTGCAATTTTTCTCAAGGACACTTTCTTTCATTCTTTTCCTCATCTTCCCCACAATTCTTCTACCACCTGCTCCTTTTTCCATCTTTTTTTTAAATGAATGGTAGTAAGCTTTAATGAACTTACTAGTTTTATGAGAATAGTGTGGTAATGAACCTCCTATGCAACTGGGTATAGATAAGAGGACTGAGGTTTTAGGTAATCACTGCCACAATAAAGAGAGGGCACAGAGAGGAAAAAGAAAAAGGAGGAGAAGAAGAAAGGCTCATCCAGTTGAGGTTTTGTCATCTATTCACTGTGTGAATTGGATTTTGTCCATGCTCGAGCAGCGGAAGTAGACCCATATACCAAGAAAAGAGCCAGCAGGATTTGGAACACAGGGGCAGTGTCTGAAATCCGAGGGGCATTTTCTTTTTTTTCTTTTTTTTTTGCAGTATAAAACAAAAGTTCAACATCTAACATCAATGCAATTTGGAGTGTGAGATACAAAAGAGAAGAGAGGGGGGAGATGAGGATGGATAGAGGACATGGCAGGGATACAGGGAATGAAACCAAGGATAGACAAGGGAAACAGCTCCGAGATAAAAAACAGATTAGAGGTAAACAGCAGGGGAGGTGCCATGCTGTGCCATCCACCACGCAGAGGAGAGTGCTGACTGTTGATCATTGCGACAGCATCCATGTGTGTGTTTATGTAAACCTTTTGACCCTCCTTCTGGAGGACACAAGCTTCTTGAAGACTCATTTAAGCTTTGGCTGCAAAAACATAGCAACATCCTCATCAGATATCTCCTGCATATCATGCAGGTGATGGTCTGGACTATTCAGTTACACCCTGATATGACATACTGTCATGACATACTAAAGTAGAGACTTTCATGTGAGAGTATAGTTCCTAAGCTCTCAGAGTTCAGTTTATTCTCACTGAACTGCCACCTGGTGTTTATGGTTCTTTGCCTGACAAGTTCCAGTTTTGATGGGTTTTTTTTCTTTTCAAGCTCAATAAATGCAAAGCCGTGTGTGAGTTAACACCAGTTCATTCCCTGCTCTGCCTTTGCCCTGCTCTTCCTACAGTTTCTCTTTTATTTCGCTTAATTCAGTCTCCTGAGTTTGTGTTCACCTTCACTTTGAAAGAAGTATTTTTTGTGTGTATTTTTCCCTTGTTTTTCAGCGTTTGTGAGAGATGGAGGCAATTCAGTGCAGAGACTGACTTTCATTACTCATCCTCAGCACACACTCACACAGATACACATAGGCAGCTGTTACTGATAAACAACTCATTGACGAAATTGGCTACAATGCTGGACATCTTCCTGACCTTTTTATGCTCCCGCCCTTCCTTCAACTGTGTATTATTTTACAAATCTGTCTGAAATAATTAGTTATTTTTTCCTCCACGGTCATAGAGCATGAAGATGTTCACACCCTGTCTGTTAATAAAGCTAAACCCTATTCAGTTCTTCTCAGGCTTGACCACAGGCCAACCTCTCCCGTGCCTCCATGCCAGACTTGGCTGCAAATACACTATCTCGCCCTGGCATGGACCAGAATCTGTCAGCCATTGGTCCTACTTGAGAAATCCGCTAATTAGTTTGATACAGGGGAGACAAAGAGCTTTCAACAGCTGCTTTGGCTGGACTAAAAGACCATGACTTCTCTGTCCTCATCATTCTCTGTTTTGTATACTATCAATTAAATAATATCTATTTTTCACAGACGTTTAGATAAGCTCGCTGCAGTTTTAGCTTATTTAAAGTGTTAATGCGTGGTGTTTATTGCTTATTTTCTCTCTTTTCTCTCTCTGCTTTCTGGATGTTGTCTCCTGATCTCCAACATGGACCTTCTGTATCCCTGGACAATTGAATTTCAGGTAAAACTAGTTGTATGCATGCTGTAACACTGGTTGATCGTTGTGCGGAATATGGTTTAAGCACAAGAGGAAATAAAGCAATGAAAAAAGTACTAAATATTCCTTGTTTTGGTAACAAAGTTGTTGCATTTTTCATCCTATTCTCAAGCCGTATTGTTGGTGTACCCAAATCATATGATGGGGGAAATGGTGGTGTGAGCTGCTTGTTTATTGGCTTTAGTTACTTCCTAAAGTATGCATCTATATTTAAGCTTCTTTACTTATGTTGAAGTAATGTCCCCTCTTCTGTGTTCCACAAGCCACACATCAGCGTTGATCTGGTTATGATTAAAATATTTCATCTGCCAACTTGTTTCCATGGTAGAAATATCAATTCCTCATCTTAAAGTCTGTGCTGGACTGGTGATCAGAGTGTTTTTGTGTCCCTCTGATTGGACAATTATTTGTCTCTTTTTTCATAAAAGCATTAGTGCTCGAAGTGATGATTAGATTTTATGTCAGCTTAATTGTGTACCGACCAATGAGGGCGGAAATCATTGCTTATCACAAACTACTCCTCTTTCATGAAACACTCCATTCATGCTTGAAAAAGTGTTCTTTAGAGGAGCTGCTGCTTGGTGGCTCCAGACGGCAAAGTCTTGGTCAGGGAACTTGCTTCATCTTGGCGTGTCGCTGCTCGCCTCATGGCAACATCTTGCTGATTGTTCAGCCTCAGTTATCAAATACTATCCAATTTGAAAAGATATTCATGTGTAAATATAACTCGCGCCACATTGTTTCAGGAAGGATCACAATGCAATTTGATTTAAATGAAAACCATTGTGTGGTCAAAAGAGATGTAATTTATTTTGAACAAGTTTAAGGTGTGTTGGGCTTTATAGAGGTAGTCTCACTGGGGTTTTCAGGCAGGTCTCCTTAACAATGGTAAGTTGATCAATACATGTACCAATTCCCCATCCTTTTTTATTTATCCCTTTATTTTTTTTTTTTACGCTGACTTGGTTATTAGCAAAATTTTGGCCTGAATTAAGATGATACCTGTGTTGTTCATTTAAATTGTATAAATATAGAACTTAGTCCCACGTTATAACATGATACGTTTTGTGGTGAAAACGTAGAATATAAACCACATTTGTCTTTGAATAAAGAAACTGTAGATGGAGCAGATTGAAGAAATGTCTAATTTCCCAAATGGGGTTAAGTTGAACTTCATACTAGGCTGAGACAAGATGAGATTGGACAGTGGTGAAGCTTGGAGGACACTGTTATAATGTTGACGTTGCACCCTTAAACCAGACAGGACTCCGTCTTCCTGTCTGGAACTTAATTCTCCCAGCGGTGCATGAAGTCTATATAATCTTAAGTTTAGTTTTCGGTAGACAGCCATAGGCGTAACCATGTTAACCAATAGCAGCACACACACCCAGATACACGCAGCCTCTTACTGTGCGCAGCCTAGTGACATACTGCGTTGCTCATAAATGTCCAACATTCCAGTGTTTCCAACAATAAATCCAAGTAGAACAATTTGATTTCTTAGCAAAAAGAGCTGAAACGAGAAAAATCTCCATAAAATGTCATTTGCTCTAATAAATTTATTTCTAAGTCACAAAAACATCTGCATACGGAACTTTGGGTTTCATGTTCTAACAATAAAACGTAAGCTATCATGTTATAACTAGATATGTTTCACATTTTATATGATTGTGATATGATCCTCTTTTTTTATAATCAGGTGACAGCTCTACACTTCTGCACTGTTGAGGTGCATCCAGCGGTCAATTATGTGCCAATGTAAATATGCCAATGGTTATGACAATTTAGGCTGTGCTTCGGCAGGCTCTGGCAGCCCGTGCTACGGCATCAAATACGCACACCGCCCCCTAACATATCAGATGCGTAGCACGTTCAGACTAGGGGCTAAAGAAGATCGACCACTGACGTTCTTCTCCTGCACTGTTTGGGATTTTCTTTTTTGCAGAGGTTACGAAAGCAAAAAACAGTGTCGTCTTTGTTTTCTTTTTAGTTGTGTCATATATGCACAGCCTTGAAAAAGAAGATGAAAATGCAGTTTGGATGATTTATTATTCATTTTAATTTTGAGTCAAAAATGCAGCTATAAATGAAAATGAAAAAGCATTCCTGTTAAACCATTTTAATTTGAGTTATATTACAGATTTGCTTCCATACCGAGCTGTTGCAACAAGCTAGATCACGCCGCACACACAAGTGGTAGGAGAATAATAAGGTTTAGTAACTATAAGTAACTATAAGCTTTTGTGTTTCATTCATTCTCACTTAAAGATGGTTGGAAATATTGATTGTATTAAGAAATATTAACTCACAGCAATTCTTCTCCTATACTGTAGCAACTCACCATTCTATTACATGGAAGCAAAAATCTCAGCAATACATGTATTTTTATAACATTTTAATACAGTTAGCATTTTTTTTTAAGTACTCTCGATCATAAGTGTGCATTTACAACACATTACATATTCCAATAGCTGCTCTCACTTAAGCTTACTTCAAATGAGCTTTACATTTTTTTTTTCCTGTTTGGGGAGGTTTGTGCTGCATTAAGGCACCTCCAGCTCTCTGTTTTAAGTGTCCTACTCATAGGATGTTTGAACATTCATCACCACGTTTATCAACTCTTCATATCAGATTGTAGGCAGTCAAGAGTTTTCTCCTTTTCCATCACAAAAACAACTCAGAGTGGAAGAGAACGCCAGCGACGCAGCAGCTTCTTTAAAAATTCTTTAGAACCTGTAAAACCAAAGTGCTTCAACATGCTGGGGAAATATGGATGTTGTTGCTGTTAGAGCTTGTTTAATATGTATGCAAGTATTTCCCAGTTGTTAACCATAATTAGTTGGAAGCAAAAACATTCCAACTGATGCTGACAGAGGAGAGAAAAGGTCAAACTAACTGGGGCTTCAGCACTCACACTGCCATGGCTGTCCACATAGCAATGACTTCTCTTCTGTTGCCAAGTACCAAAGTCCCAGATAACTAAAGATTCCTGGCATCCACTCCTGAGTGTTTTTAGGACATCTGTTTAATGCTTTCACACTTCTTTTTCAGACATAAGTCTATTCAAGTCATATGTACAGTATGTCTGTATCTCTGATAGTAAAATAACTGATTTGTCTTCTTTTTGTATTTTGCTTATTTCACTTTTTTTGTTATTATTTGTTTGAAATAAGAATCAAACACATCGTACTCAACAGGCTACTAACAATTACATTTTAGTTCAACCTTTCTCTCCGATATCCCTCCCCCATGATTAACTTTGGTTGTAGTTGTAACAATAAAAGGAAAATGAGCATCCTAGCGTGATTAAGTGTAAGTTTCATGTGTGCATGATGCAAAGGCACCGTTAAAATCAAGAGGTGGCGAGCTAGTCCCCACCTCTGAAGCCATGTTGGCTGGTGGTCAGAGGGCTGACAACAACTTTTGGCTTTTGGCCAAATCTGTGTGTTGTTTTATGTAACAATGTCCTCAAAAACATGTTATTTTGGTCTTCATTATAGTCAGCAACAAACTATAGCACAATTTTAGCTATGTTTACCAATCACATGTAAACAAGGGAGTTAACAGCACATATTGAGACCCAAGCCACACAGATGCTGGTGCACAGTCCGATGCTGTGAGTCAAGCTATGCCGCTTGTCCTGTCCATACGTAAACAACGTTTCCAATTTATCTGAAAATATTCACCCTGGAAGGTCTTCTTTTAAAAGTTCATTTTATGTTAAACAAAACTGTGTTCGCGTGTAGGTTAAAGGCACAAACGCATACAAAAATCTGTGCTTTCCAAAAATATGCAAATGATCAACACAGCACAAGTGGTTGTAATTTTCGAACTAAATCCAGGTGTAACAGAGAACAAGAGAACAAACTGAGGAAATAAAACAGAAATAAGGGACATGAAACAGATTTAATATGAACTAAATGAAGGTAGCGCAGAGCCAAGAACCCACAGACCATGACAACTAGATGGTTACGCTGCCATTATATCCCCAAATTTAATCCCTGAGTAAATCAAAATTTTGGTGGAGTTTTCTTTTTTTCCTTTTTCTTTTTAAAAAAAAAAGAGCATCTGTGTCTAGTTTGTGCTCTTGCCAATGTTATTGCAGCTCTCCCAGTGACAGCCATATGGTCAGTGTGTTTGTCCCCTTTGTCACACCCAGAAATAACCTTTTGGTTGGGACATTTTCAGATTTTCTGAGCGGTGAACAATGAGCACGTCAGCAAGTGAGAGAAGATGGCAGGACAGAGAAAGTCAGTTTGCTCACTGCTAGGAGGGTGACAGACATGCATATCAGCTGTTGCATCTTGTTTCATTTGCATTCACTGCACATGAGAACGCTCGAGCGGAACATATGACATTGGTTATGGGTTAAGGACACAAGTGTCTTTCCCTTGAAAATGCATTTTCTTCATTTGTCTTTGAACTCAATGTTTTCAGACACCTGTGGGCATTCACTGCCCCAGAGAAATGTTGTTCTTTTTGTTTTGTTTTTTCATTTTAAGGATCCATGAGTTGATGTAGAGCATCAATTTTGTGCACGCAAAAAAACCAAACGCAGTTACACAGAGTGACATTTTGACTGTTAGAGGCTCGCCACGGTCTCTACAAACACCTATGGATTACCTAGAAATGCAGACACATGCCAGATTCACATCTTTTTCACCAACACCCCCTTCCTGCAGTATTCAACTTCCTGTTCCACAAATCCAAGTGTGCTCTACTCTGTCAATTTCTCTTTCATCCCATTGTGTGTGTCTATGAATTCCAATTGTGTCCGGCCATGGCAGCGAACACAGTTTCCTCTCCTAGCTTGTCAGCGAGCTGCTGATGCAACACAGTGGTTAGAATCCTCACGTTCAAACTGTTCTCAGCAGGGTGGCCTCTCCAGGCTGGACAGAGGCTATGAAGGCTCACTGCAAAGTCACTCCCTGTATGCTAAAATGTGCATGAGAAGGGAGATGTAAAAAAGTAAGCAAACGTATGCTGGATGCAATCGATATACTGAGTATATTTATAATTCTTTCTTTACACCAAGCATCTGTGCCAGCTCTCCTCTCCTTAGAAAAGGGTCGTGCGATAGCATATTTATAAAAGTTTGTGTGTGTGGGTGTGTGGGGGAGGTTCGGCTTGATGACCACACTGGTCTTGGCAGCACCCCTCAGCGCTGAACAGAACTTGTCTTTTTCTTTTAGACTCTAGCTACGCATCATTAAACTGTCCTGGTTTTGTCTAAACTCACAGCTCTGACTGTTAATGTTGTCACTGATTCGGTGCCATATGTTGTGGATGGCATTCACAGCTTTTTAACACTGTTGCGAAGAACTCAAACAGATGCAAAGGATGCATATCTATCCAGTGCATCTAGTTATTTATTCATCTATGCGCAATTTACTGTCTGCCAAATGACAACCAAGAACATTTGTCAGACATTAAGTCACACCAATGCACACCTCCAGACCTGCACACCTGCTCATGCATATAATGTTCCCTCTGTATAATAATAGGGATGGGTGTAAATGGAGTTGTTTCCCATATAATTTAAAAGGATGTCCATATAATGGTTACAGCTGCATGAGGGAGGCGAAAGAGGCAGAAGTCACTCATGAATATACAAACACACAAATAATTACTTCTGCTAAACATCCAGTGCTTTTCTTATGTTGAGATTTTTTTCTTTCCAGAATTATTTTAAAGTACATAAAAACTCAAATCTCCAATTTTTCCTTTCTTTTCGACAATAGAAGTTTTTTGTCTGATTTATTTTTATGTCTCTCCAAAATTCCATTCTGTCTCCTCGTCAGTTGTATTCTCATCTTATGGAAATCATTTCATAGACACTGATGCTCCCTCGTACATTAGAAATGCTGGTTTTGCATCTTTCACTTATACCAGCTTGGGTGCTCGGTTTAATTTTTACCACACATAAAGACTGCTTGTGTGTTTTTTCCTCATTTTTTGCACTGAAAGCATCTGAGATACAGACTTATTTGATCACGGAATATGTCAACACTATCTCTCCCGGTCTATCTGAGATTAGCTTGTGTCCAGGTAAATTGGTGGTGTTTGTTCAGAGTCTATATGTAGATTCCTCCTTGTATAGTACAGCTTCATTGTACATTTCTAGATGGAGTAGTTGTTAGAGTTGAGCAAAAAATAGCTTTACAAGGTACTCCTGAGCCCATATGGCTATATTGATCATGGTAGCTTGATGGTTGCTCATTCAGTGCTCCCTTAGGACTAAAAGGTCAGGTGGATCCAACAGATATTTTTGTCCTGGCATTTAAGCACTGATATTTGTTCAGACATCAAGTTTTTCCATTATATTATGATGAACTGAAGAAGTTGAAAGACCAACATTCTTGGTAATCTTAGATATAGAAATATCTTTTCTTTTTATAGTAAATTATTGATGATTCAATGACCAAGTTTGTCACTAAGCAGCGAGTCAAAACCCATCTTTCACTGAAAAGACTAAACCTTTGCTTTTCTCTTAAGATCAGTAGTAGTCAATTGATACCCATTCCTGACACCCTTACCAATCACTAATTATCTTATTCATTCATTTTTAAAGTGTTCTGTTGGCATCAAATTATGTATTTCTTCATATTTCCTCAATACAATGAAGTTTATCAGTGTAGATGTAATTTTTTTCTTTTGTGTCTGTTACATAAAACTTCAAAATGATAACAAATTTCAAATTTTACAGGTTTAAGGTAATTGTATTACCTTTGCAGAAATTCGATTTGTACATGTATTGTGAACTATTTGTAGTAATCTCAACTTTTTAGCTGATATATCAACTATCTCAAATGTTAATTTTATTTGTTTAATTTTTTATTTTTTTTGTCCTTGTAACTGAGGCGAATGAATTTTCTGTCTTCAAACTCAAGTTTGCTACCTACGGAGTCTGAGCTTCATTAATTGTGCAGATTCTTTATTTGATTGACAATCATGTGCACAGTGTGAAAGCATGTATACATAAGCAGAACCATCAGTTCAATCAAAATCACCTCTGCTATCAGCAGAGCTGAATGGTGTGCATTGTTTAATTTGCCCTTATCACAGCGGTATTGTAGATGGAGCTCTGGGCCATAGATTAAACGTCATTATTTAATGAGAGGAGAGCGGGATGGATGCAGCATGTAATTAGAAAGACACATACACTGCTCTGATATAACCATCACAATAGACTGAGAATTTGTGTATGTGTGTCTGCCTCCTAATTTCAGCCTCTTGATGAATGCGTGAAGATTCAAACATTGAGCACATCCAAAACTGCTGATCAATGTTCTGTTGAATCCGTTGTGTGTCATAGATGAGCTCACGCATTCACTCATTGACCTGATGTCACTCCTACAAGGAAACATGCCAAATAGCATGTAGCCACACATTGACTGACTCCCAGGTTTTGCTGTTTGAATATGATAATGATGTTTCAATGTGGTTATAAGGATGTCTTCCATGACTAATGGTGGGAGTCACCATCTCCATTTATCTCTGTCTCTCCATCTCTTTTTTCCCCTCCTGTAATTTTCATTTTCTTCCACGGACAAACACACACAAACGCATAAAAAATTCAGAGTGGATCCCATTTATCATACCAGAATGTGACATATTAAGCACAAATGTGAAAAATACTAGCACAAACTATCATAATATATATGTTAAAGCTACTACAGCAACAGTGCACCAAGTTAATGATGCTGTAGTGTTCAGTAACAACTGCTACAAGACAAACTGATGAGTACTGAGGATCTGCTGACATCTAGTGGTTGGTAGACCTTACTGCATTACCTCATCGTTAGCTTTCATTTATTCAAATTGGATTTCACTTTGTAACCTTTCAAATATACAGTGTTATGTTAATGGGATGTAGAAGTAGTAGTGGCACATTTAGGTCAGCTGTTTCTGGTCACTGTGTGAAGGTTTAAACTGAGATGTGTGGTGTAGAGAAAGGGAGCAAAACACAGAAAACTAAGGTTAGATATAGTCTTAAGAAGATGTTATATTGTAGGTTACAATGTTTAAAGTAAAGCTGGACCATCTTTCTTTACTCATAAAGTCATCATGGCATTTGAAACATTTAAATTAATGCTGGTTCTGCAGGATGAACTCAGAGACCGTGAGCATGTCACTGCTTGATATATTCACCTTGCACTGTGTTCTAAGACATTTTACCAGATAACACAGAGTAGTGCACACTTCTTTCTGCCATTGAGATCTGCTTTTGATTTAACACAGATTAAATACCACACATTTATATAGAATGACCTTGCACACATATGAATTATATATCTCAGTCTTTCAGAAAACAAGATTGAAATAAAACTACCAACAAGTCATCTTTGAGTCAATTATTTGAAAGGTTTGCAAAGGTGACCGGTAAGTAGTAACAGTAAATACTTCACAGTAAATATTTGTTTCATTGGCAAAGGTTCAAATGTTTAACTTTGCTGTGACCTTGTGACTGAAATAGGCTGCAAGCATTCAGCGTTTATCAAAGTTGTGGGTTTGTTTCACATTTCCTGCTCGGTGTGTTGTCCAGTTCCGCTGTGTGTTGCTGAACCCCTCTTAGAAGTACCCAAAGGTTGAAAACACTGTCTTTAAATTTACATCCTGCACTCTTACAGTAGCTGTGAATGGTTTTAACAAGCCTCTGGCAGATGGGCAGCTGAATCTTACACTGCTAAACTACAATCTGTCAAAAAAACGCTGAAGGCTTAATATCACCTTGCAGGCTTATGGTGCCTGTGCTGGCTTACTCAGATGGCTAGCTAGCAAATGAGTCTGCAGTTTTATTGTCATCGCAGAACGACACTGGTGTTTTTTACTAAGTTGAAAAAGTTCCCTGTGTTTGTTACCATATCTACAGTGTAAAATCCGTCATACTTTCTAACACCTCTTCCAAGATCCTTTGGTGTGTGGCTTTTCCTCTCAGGACGGCTTTGTTTGCTCTCCTTAAAGAAGTAAAGAGGGCATGTGTCAGGTCAAGTGTTCAAATAATTTGCCTTTGTTTTAACTTCAGTGCATCAAAAAAGGTTAAAAAGCTCTATTGCCCCTCAATCGAGGCAAACATGTTATTACATAACATATTTTGCTATTGTAAAGTAGTCTCTGGCCAGTCACACCCTTTCTAAAGGGCAGCTTTGGAAGATGTAAAGCAGTCTAGTCATCAGTCGGATTAGTGGCATCCCACACTGCTTCTCATGTATTCATTGATGTGTAAGTGTGTGTGTGTGTCTGATAGGGGTGAATGTGGTTTGTAGGGTAACAGCTCTTTGAGCGGTCAACAAGACTAGGAAAGCCCTTTAAAACAGTCCATGTAAGTGTCACTAGTCCTTCTTAAGGAGAGAAAAAAGACGTTCCACTAAACAGTTTCCCTTATCTATTCCAAACACATTCTTTAAAATGAAAGCGCCTTTGTTCTTCCACAGTTTAAACTGTGAAAATTGTCCCCATTTTGCTGTGGCCGTGGATTTGACAAAATTTACTTCAAAGCAGATTATGTGTGTACACAAGTAGGGTTAGTTTTAATAACCAACCAAATTCCAGATTTAGAAATCCTTTTTTGCGTATGCCTTTGTGGTGTTTTGAAATATATTCTAAGTTTAGTGTTGAGGCTTCTCAAAAGACGGATCTTGAACGTCTATGCTTTTTGACACATCATTGAATCTCACGGAAAGACATTTTCAAAGTTTTAAAGAGCATTCTGTCCTTCTTTCAATGAACTTTCAAGGATACTTCTGTGTATCTCGGTGATGTCAAAGCAGCCATAGTCCTTTCTCAACAATGGTGAAGACGATGGAACGTAGGTTGTATGATATGCACAAAAACCTTTATTTTTGTTCCACTTCCTTTGAACATATTTTTTCATAAAACATTTTTTTGCATCATTATGTTTCGCTTCAATGGTTGTTAGGTAGCAGTTAACAGCTGCAAGCCATGTTAGTTTTTCTGATGTTTTCTCTGTGTGTGTGTGTGTGTGTGTGTGTGTGTGTGTGTGTGTGTGTGTGTGTGTGTGTGTGTGTGTGTGTGTGT
>JAOXYM010000009.1:4433382-4448714 GCA_028567055.1 Leptatherina wallacei
TGTGTGTGTGTGTGTGTGTGTGTGTGTGTGTGTGTGTGTGTGTGTGTGTGTGTGTGTGTGTGTGTGTGTGTGATTGGCAGTGGACGACAAATGCCCACTTGTCTGGACATTATGTGCTTTCCAAACACAAGGAAGGGTCTTTCTCAGCCTGAGAAGGATGTGACATGAAAGGTCCCATCCTACCACACAAACAGCCTTGACTGCAGGAGACACCTTATTAGGAGGTTTTAGACTTTCATGCTTCCAGTGTGGCTAAAAGTCAGCAAAAGAGTGTGTACACATGTTTGTGTATGCAGATAAGGAGAGGACCAACTGTCAGTCAGATGTGACCTGCTGCAGGCTTCAGCCTTCACTCCACAGACTAGTGTGAGTACACACTCTGCTCGTTAGACACAGCTCAACAATCTTGTCTAAAATCTCGCTCTGTCACAGTCATAGTCCTGAACACAAGTGCACTCACACACACACACACACACACACACAAACACGCTGTAACCAGCCCTGCTGCAGTCGCTGCCTTTTTCTCTCACTTTCAGATGTTTCTATAGCAACAGCAGGCAATCGCGGGAGTAGGAAAAGAGGAGCAGTTGTTTCCAGAAAGCAGAGCTAATTAAGTACCATGTTATAATCTGTATATAATATAAAAGTTTGACCGTTAATCACGGCGAGCTTGTCTTAGGAAAAGAGATAACAGAGGCTGATCAAAGCAACTGCACTTGAAATGTGAAGAATTAATCAGTGTTGTCTGATATATGGGGTTGTGTGAAATAGAAAGTACATCTTCTTTGATGAGCAACATCTGTGGCAAAGGTAATTTTCCAAGCAATTGACAGTCCCTCATTCTACAGCGAGAAATATTAGCCATAGGTGGAAAATGTTCAAGGCACTTGCCAGTCCACCCAGGAGTGGACATCGCAGCAAGTTAAATCACATGTCAGACCAAACAATGTTCAGGAACATTGCATCAAACCCTAGATTTAACTTGGACTCCACAGGCTTCAGTTAGCATGTTTAACGTTATCAATTATAACAGAGTAGTCAGAAAAAGACTGAATAATACGGCTTGTTTGCAAGAGTTGCCAGAAGAAAGATCTTCCATTTTTGGCAAGAATATATCAGCACAGCTTAAGTTTGCAAAGCTGCATCTGAATAAACAACTAAATTTCTGAATGAATGTCTTTTAAACAGAGGAGACCAAAGAAGAGATGTTGAGGCAAAATGCACAGTTAGTTGAAAATCTAACACGACTTTGACATGAACACCTCACACCAACTGTCAAGCATGATAGTAGCTGTGGGGTGTCCTGGTTCTATGGCTGCAAAACAAGCCCAAACCATCAGCTCTCCACTGAGTTCACCATGAACCCATCTGTATACCAATGTACTCTAGTGTCCCTGTGAGGCAATATGTCTGACAGCTAAAACCTGATTAAAATTGGCTATTGCCACAGTAGAATGAGTCCAAACAGAGCATCAAATCTACAACAGGAAGAGTGAAAGAAAAGGTAAAGAAATCAGTATGTTGCAATGGCCCAGTCAAAATGTTGTGGCAGGACAGTAACAATACTGAGCATAAGAAATACTGAAACAATATTGTAAAGAAGAGTGTGCCAACATTTCTTCACACCAATGCAGAGTCTGACAAAATGATACAGAAAACAACTTCAAGGTAGGTCAACTTAAACTATGTACATCCACTTTATTGCAACAGTAAAAAAAAAAAAGAAGTGGTCAAGAGCAACTTCACCTGATGTGATTTAACATTAGTAAATGAAAAAGTCAACACAACTTAGACAGATAAGAGACTGTCCAACCTTAAGAGGGGTGCCCAAACTTTTTCATGCAGCAGCCCACCTGTGGATGTGGTTGTACCAGGATCCACCAAATATTCCATACTGTTACCATGTAAACAGAAACTCATCCACAAACACACACTCCACGTGGAGTTATGAACAAAAATCGCAGACATCAAACTCATTTCACCAACAACCATAAAAAGCTGCAGGCACATCATTTACAGCCCAACCACATAACAACTGACACATGGATATAGTCAAAAAGTTCCCTCATTAGCATTTAATCTAATGAAATGTTCCTTATTAGCACAGTTCACAGCTGTTTCTGAGTTGGACAAGGACAGATATGGACGGTATCTGTGTAATGACTACCACAGCCAAGTATAAAGATGGCAAAATAGCATCCTGTCAATTAAACAGAACTAGGTTATAGCAAAAAATCTCATATAGCACCTTGTGTATGTTCAAGGTTTGAAAATCCAGTTGCTTTATGTTTGGGCTGATGGGAGATAAAACAAAACTGCATCAAACCACAGAAACCATGTGCAGCAGAGTGAAGTTCTGACAGCAGGTAATACCAGGGTCATTATTACAGCCACATAAAAAGGGCCACAGAGGATTACAGCTAGTGAAGATATGTTCAGGTAAATGTTTACAGCTTGTAACACACCAGCCTGTATTACCCATTTAATAACTTCTGGGGTTGTTGCTGCTGCCTATTAAAATATCTGAAATTTTCCATGATTTGCCTGTCCCCTCCTAAACTACCTTTTTTTTTTATATATAAGGTCCCTCTCGGCTCCCCCTTTCCTTTTTCTCTTCTGCATCCAGCCACCATGTTTCTCTGCATCTCAGCTGATCCACCTTTGTGTGTGTGTATATATATATATCCATCCATCCATTTTCTGTACCGCTTAATCCACGCAGGGTCGCAGGTGGGCTGGAGCCTATCCCAGCAATGTATCAGGCGAGAGGCAGGGTACATCCTGGACAGGTCGCCAGTCTGTCACAGGGCCACACAGAGACAGACAACGACTTACACACACACACTCATTCCTAGGGAGAATTTTAGAGTGACCAATTAACCTATCAGGCATGTCTTTGGACAGTGGGAGGAAGGGAGTTAGTTTTGTCTGCATTGTTATCAGCCACACCAATGAAAAGCACAGCGATTAGGCCGGTCATTCAGGCCTTTTCTTGCCCGGGGCACCAGAAATTGTCCCGCTGCTCTCGTGGGCCAGTCCCGACCTGGTTTCTGGTGACTTGAGTAATGAGCATACTCCACAATAACTTAAACATTAATGCATTTAGAACTCTACTACTTGTCCAATTTTCATGTAGCCCCCATGATAGCTGCGACACCCTCAGCCTGCCACACACCCTGACAGACATAAAGCTTATGTTTACCCGACTTTCTGATTGTTTCCCAGAAGTATCAAACATTGGCATTGCCAGTATTTGCAGGGCAGATGGAATAGTATGCTACATTTAATTAATTCCACTTAGAGCAGACTTGGCAGCCACAGCACACAGTCATTTTAAACATGGACCTCTCAAGAATTGTGCTGGCAGCATATGTCTGTGAGATGGAGATTGCTGCCCGTGTAAATGCAGCATCAAAACAACGGAGAGCAGCTGGAGATGAATGCGGCAGCGTCGATTAAATGTGGACGTGAGTTAAACTTCTAAATAATGAGAAAAGTTTGTTCATATGCTTAGCAGATGTCCAAATATTGCAAAATGAACATTGTATGCTTCTGTGCATGAACACTCTGGTGTGCGCACACACACAGGAGAGCTTTGTTTGTTGACATTCATTCTCACCCATGATTTCATAATACACCAGTTCCCTCTCTCCCCGTTAAAACAGTTTTCTCTGCAGGATGGCATTTCTTTTTGAGACGGTAAATAAGCAGAGTCCTCACATGTTTCCTGTCCAATTACATCCTGCTATGATCCATCGCAAAGCATGTTTTACTTCATCAAACCACAGTAAACAAGACTATGCTGTCTGTGACCAAATGTTATCTGAATGTGTGCTGTTTCAGTGCATTTCAAAAGTTTGGACTAAACCACTTGTAAACAGTGTGATGCAGTGTTAATTGTTTTATAAACTATTTTATAAAAACTCTTCTCTTCTTTTTGCAGGAGGAATGAGGGTTTTATGAGATGTAAAGTATTGAAAAGTAGTTGCTGAAGTTGAAATCAAGGCTGCCATGATGAAAATCATGCACCTTTAATATCAAGTTTATCTTTATGGGGAATAATTGAATAAAAAAGAATATAAAATAAATAAAAAGATCCTCAAAATCCTTCAGTAGATTTTCAATGAGCATCTCTGACGCTACCTGAGCAAAATTAGAAATTCTGCACTTTTCTTCTTTTTCATTTATTTGGCTGAAATTTGGTGGACCCATCGCTCCTGGCAAGTGTTGCTAGTGATTCATATCTGGGATTCTCGCCATCAGAAATTGTCAACTTTTTTTTGTCTTTCTTTGCCAGAACATTTTGTTGTGTTGCGGAAATCTGGCATCTGTGATGTCTGCGCCAGCTGCCAAACATCACTGCATTGACTTGTTTATGACAAACAGATCATTTATGGAGGATGCATCTGTGAGAAATAATCGCTTCAGTTTTCAACAAGTTGTTTCTCTTTTATTCAACCTTTAGAAGATTGTTTTTTTTTTTGTCATTTTAGGAAACATTATTTACATTTGTGAACAGGAAATGTTGCAACAGGCATAAAATAAGCAACATTTAAGAGGTTAAAGAGAGTTAATGGATGAAGATGACCACCAAGCAAAGTTATCATCCAACATGCAAACTCTGCTGATGCATAGGAAGGTCTGTGTGGAGTTGTAAGACAGCTTGCAGCCAGCAGATGTCTCTGCCTTACTTTGCAATGAAGCACCTTTCACAGAAGACCCCCTCCCCCCCGTCTGATTTTAGTTTCCCCCCGATGTTGTCAGGGTATGTCGGCTTATCTGAAAGACGGAGTGCTGATAAACAGATAGGTTCACTTCTCCCATCACTTTGAATGAAACAGTCAGGTTTGATGGATGGGGCTTATCTCAGATATCCTCCAGAAGGGTGGCAGTAGAATAGCTAATAAGGTCCTTCATGTTCCTATATGATCTATTAAGATGCACCAAGTATAAGTAAAAAGAAAACATCATTCTTTCTTGTCTTTCTCTCGCCTTTTCGCCTTGTGTTTCCTACATGCAGAAGTCTTATGTGGACTCTTCTATAGCCTGGTAGAAGCTTAATAATTCATTTCTCTATTAATAATAAATATTACAAGGGTTTAAAGTTGCATCTCCGTATTTTTGTTCATTATTTTGCATCATTATGTTGGAGGAAGCGGTACACTCTGCTCGTGGCTGTGGCGAGTGTGGTGACAAACACTGGAGCTTAGTCGGTTTGGTGAGAAATGTTGAATTTAGGTGTGATGCAGCCAGATTTGAACTTTTAACAGACCACAATTCTTGTGTCAACAATCATGGCCTCTTTTTTGTTTAATGTAACATTCATGATGGAGTTTTAAATGCAAGGGAGTGAATCTGGTTCATTTAATAATTGAGTGAAGCCAATTCCTCAATTCACACAGATAACATTACACCTAAAAAGTGTGGGTGAAAAAAGAAAAACCACACATATCAAATTGTTATGTTTCAGGCATAAGTTTACCTAAGAATAAAGATGAACCGATTGTCTGCATCTCAGCCAAAGTCAGCAGGAATAATAGGATACGGCTGGATATCTCTGTCATTGTTTTAATATTTATCACATTTTTGGGAGAAATTAATCTTTCAGAATGATCCTCAGATAAAACAACGTACCTGTTCTTTGCTTTAGTCTGTTTTATCCATTGCTCCAAACACAACCTGGCACCAAACACAACCTGATGAATGTCGAGAGTGGAATCAAACACATGGTTTGTTTGCATCGTGAGAAGTTGGAATCTGCATTATAAATGTTGCAAATCTTTTCTCACACATACTTGTATCAGGAGCTATCAGGTGACCTATGTGCTCAGTATATATCTGCAATGTTATTTCATCTATTGTACCAAACAGCAGGCTTCAAAATAATGGATTTTAGGTCTTCTTTGTGTGTTTAGCCAAGCTGATGTGATTTAGCTGTTAGTTGCCTGGGGAAGGAATACAGACAAGCTATCACAGTGTGTTATTGTGTATGTTTTATCACAGGCCATCAGGTTTTCCTTACACTAACCATGTGTTTTTTAATTGCCTAACTTTAACCAATAATAATTCCTCATTTTAAATTGGTGAAACCTTTGAGCAATACAAAGAGGTGTTTCGTTAAGAAAGGAACTCTGCTGCTGCTAAGGAGAGAGAAGCAGTATGGAAAACTATTAGTTTTTACTTGTATGTAGGTTCAATGCTAAGGGTGAAAAACCCAGAGCCAACAGAAAATGAAGTAAAAATATGCATCTTATGAAAGTAATACATTAGGCTATAGCTTTTAGATAACTGTAATTTTTTTTTATGTCCATTTCATATTTGTTGATAAAAATTTAATATTCAGTCTAGTAATTTAAACACCCAACAGATGCTGTTTTAACTCACACAGTACATGTCCTCTCACCTATTATCCATATTCTTTTATTTCAGATTTAGCAATGGACTAAGATTAATGTCCTTCACGTGAGGACGAAGATGCTGCTGAGGAGACTGAAGATCTCTATCACACATTTATGGAATTATGATTTCAGACACGACTCCACCGTTGTCTCCCTAAAGTCTTTCGTGTTTCCAACGTTATAAAGAAAGGCCTAATTTACAAAGAAGTATTTGAAAAGACTTGCAATGCAAAGTACAAATCTTGCTGTGATGTCACCACATGCGCTCAACCCGTGCTTTCTTATTGGATATATAGAGCTGGAAAAGCCGAGTGGCTGCTAAACGGTGCCGTTTTGGGACATATTGATCAGAAAATAATAACACGTCTGTTTGAGTTCTGAAAAGTCATCTCTCTAAATAAATGATTATGTATTAATTCAGCTTCTAAATCTCTGAAATCGCATTAGTATGAACAACCCATGTCTGACAGCTGCCTCAAGTGGGAGGAGACAGGTAGAAAGTTACCATGGTAACAGACTCGGGGTAAGACTTACTTCACTTTCTGTGACGGAAAACCCAGAGTTTCCCGCAACTCAGGGTTAACATACTCAGAATTTCTACAGAATCTGCTTTGTGACAGGCCCCAGTAGCAAACATGGTGGAGTGTAGATCATGATGATACATGTTCTCAGAAAGATAAATAAAAAAAGCCACCGCAGTAGACGGTGGAAAGTTAAAAACATTGCTGTTGCTGCTTCTTCTTTTTCTTTGTTCCTTTTGTTGTTCACATGTGGGCTACACTGCTAAGCATTGCCCCTGGGTCATGGTTCACATCAGACAAGGGTGATCGCCAGGGCAATGACCCTGCAGACTGAGCAGGCATAGCCCCCAGCATGGATGATCCCAATGAGGAAAACATTGGAAAACAGTTTAGATAAAAAGTAGAAAAGACAAAGATTAAGTAAACCTTAAAAACAATGGGAATAAATTAATAAGAGCAACAAGTATATGTAAAGGAATTTATAAAACAAAACAAAACAAAAAAAAACAGAATAGAGAAAGCTAAACAACAACTTGTGTTTAGAATAAACAATATTTACACATTTAAACAAGTAAAAACTAGAATAATAGTAATAATAAAGTAAATTAGAATAAAATAAATTTAACCAAGAAGAGTAAACGATTTTCATTAAATGAATTTCATTAGAAACACATTCAATTAAAAGGTTGTTTGCTACGTCTGGGTATGCATCTGCAAGCCCCTCTGAAAACTGGCTGAAATATGTACGTAAAGGACGCAGAAGATGGGTAAAAAGGTTTGTCCATATGCCTGTGCATATCTCGTGTAGAGTATAAATGAGGCTTAATAGCGTTGTCATCTGTCTGTTCGTAAATGACTTCAGGTGATTAAAGAGTTAACTTTCAATGATATACAGGAAAAAAATAAATAACTAATAATAACAAAAACTGGAAGGTATAGTAAAACATGAAATAGATTAATAACAGTTAATGAAGATAAATAATAAAAAATGAATGAAAATCTAAAAATGAATACAGAAGAGATAATTCATAAAATAAAAAAAATTAATAAAATAAATTAGTCTGATAAACATAAATAACTTTTTAAAAAAGGCCAGAAGTGGTTTGTTGCAACTTTGCAACAAGAGGCATTAAATTATATACACAAAGTCACCAGTTAATGTTTTAATTTCAGAGATATTCATTCACATCCTTTGTTTTTAAATTACCATAAAAAAATGTATGGAAAGAATTTCCACGCGATTATACTACTTTCTTTTAAAATAAGCTGATTTGTTGGACCAACCTAATTTAAAGGAGTTTTGCAAGCATAATTGTAGTACTTAATTATTTTGGGACCAAATATTTATAGTACATTTGTTTGAAAGAACCTTTTGAATTGAGTCGGTACAAAAACGTTTTAAATAGGACCAACTCAAAACAAAACAGAGCTGTTAAGAATATGGTAAACAACATAGCACTATATCTTTATTTTCAGCTGTTAAGTTCTTTTCTCATTATTGTTATCAACAACAACCGCATTTTAAAGGGCATGTTGTTCTTCAAGTTATTTAGCTCATAAGAAATTGTGCAGAGCAGACAGCCTCAACAAAAGGTTAACTGTACCCGGCACCAAGCATTAATGCAAAAACATGCTCTTGTAGGTTCATGCATGGATGCAGGGTCGATTGTTTGTGCACACACTGCATACCTGCAAAGATTGTTGTCATTGCTGAGAAATGGTCTCTGGTTTAAGTTAAATAACCTCAGTATTACAACACTTTAGCAAATAAATTTAAGAGATCTCAGCTCTGTACTTTTACGTATCAGGCTAATGATGTTTTGAGCAGAATGTGGATGGTTTATGCTTCTTTTTCTAATTAATTGGACGCAGCATTTGTTTTGAATCCTGCTATTTTAAGATCAGCATGAAAGCATTCAAAACTCAATCTAATCACTCAGTTTAGCTCAGAACAAAGTTAAAGAAAATATATGTTTTTGCCTGCGGAAACAAGACTATGCCCACCTACTCTGGTTAATAAAAAATAATAATAAAGAAGAAGAAGAAGAAGAAAACAGCTGTAGAAAACACTCAAGTCAAACAATTGTGTTTTCATCATAAAAAGCCTCTTCAAGCATTACATATTCAAGTGCTTTTGGCGTCTAGTCAATTCATCTCACGCACAAGCAACTCAGGAAAATATGGAAGACAAACAAGTTCTTGACTTAACCTTACACTTGAGCATAGGGACCCCTAATCCATCCATCAACCTGCTTTTATTTCTCTTTTTTTCAGAATCAAAATACGTGCGGATAGCACTTCCTGTGGGTCAATGTCGACCCGTACGTGAAATCAGCCATCGTTTGGATTTGTGAAATATCCTTCAGCAATGACGTGATGTAAAGCTCAATTTGACCCGAGTCAAATAATTCAACACTTTTATGAGTGTCCTTGTCAAGCAGTGAAGTGATGATTAGGTAGAAAGTGGAGGACGGGAGTTGGTCATGCCTGAGCGCCTCTGTGTGAGGAAAACAAAGGCTTGACAGCTGACAGAGAACGGCCATGCAAAAGGCCACGCTTCCATCAATTCAACAAAAAAAAAAGAAAGTTGTATGTGCAAATTGTATATTTATATTTATTTTGCAGATTGATATGTGTTTCACCCGATTCAATGTCACATGCAACAGCTCTAATCGTTTGTTTGAAACACTTTATTCTCACTTGTAATACATTTAAAATATATTGAGTTTCATAGCCCAGTGCATTGTGCAGCTCTTGTCTATGCAGTGTAATGTAAGTGATGAATAGCAATGAGTTGTGAAACTTTAAACACATGTAAATATTCCAAACACACTTCAAATCTATAAGCTTAGACATCGCAAACTACAGAAGTGTTGCATGAATGCTTATCATGAATGCAGATTGCTGGTGGGTAAATTAATTGGGAATTGTGTGCTTTCCTCGGATGCCCCACAAGTGTTTAATAATTCTCACTCTTATAAGGTACAAGTCATTTTTGCTCTCACACAAGCATTAGTCCAAATATTTTATTAAGATCTGACTGTATAATGAATGTAACACTGTCTACACAAAACCACAAGCCTCTCTAGCATTCCCTTTCACCTGTTGAACCATCCTGTGTTAAACAAACACAGGCTGCGCTCATTATCATTAATGTTAAGAGTCAGATCAGCATCTCAATGATTACAGCTACCGTGTACTGGAGGAGCATTTAAATATATTCATGTGTGCATAATCAGTTACAAATCTGTTTTAGATTAAAGGTATTCTGCATCTGATTAAGTTAGATTACGACCTTTTGAAAATAATTGTACTTCATTTCCGTCTCTTTTTGTTTTTTTCTCAAATCCTTAATATTAATACCAAATCAAACTGTATAGCAACAAAGCAATGGAAATATAGGAACTATATCAATTAATCACGCAATGAAAAGCTGTCAAGAACTTTTTTAGAAAGTTTGAAGTATATGATCAAGGTAAGAAATGATCCCAACCTCCATTTTGCTCCGGTCCATCGTCCTTGACGTCTCCTTGAAAGCTAAGTTTTTATAAAAAAGTGAAGATACATATACAAATAAAGATTTTTTAGAACTTCAAGCAGTTTTAGAGAAAAATCCTTCATGTTTATTATCAAGGCTTCAAGATCCAAAATTGCCCACCTCATACAAGAGAGTTAAATCTTTAAACACCATTTCTCTGTGTTTTTTTAGCGATCACAATGTCTCCAAAATGCTAAAGTAGATTGTTATCAGTGTGGAATTTACCTTGGGATATGAAACATATGAAATGCCTTTCTTTCTCTTGAGTTATGCAGTGAAGAATGACCTCTTGAGTCCGATCTGTAAGAGCTATTGATATCCCTCAAGAAACAGCAAGCAGAAAGAGATAAATCAATGTTTGATTAAAGCTGCTGACCTCATGTTATACACAACCTCCACATACTGAGCCCCCGTATTTTGATTTAAAGGATTCATGTTGGAGACGCATAGCTCCACAACAGCAATTGGTCTTTTTTCTCTGCAGGAGTGCCAAATCTATTCTCTCCACTGGTATACCTCCAAGGCAAGAGATGCTATATAGAAATAGATTAGTTTTAAATACTTTCTTTCAACAGAAAGTGAACCCATGCCGGATGATAAAAACCTACTTTTATTCTTATTAAATAAGAAAACTTAGTTGAATGCTTGGAGGCTTAAGGGCCTCTTGAGTGGAAGCACACTTTTTCTTTTCAGAAAAAAAAATCTTCTTCTGCACTTGAAAGGCTGACAGATTTGTGTTAGATACGAGGTGCACAAACATGCCATCAGGTTAGGCACTTTTGCCGGATCTCTTGCTTCTAACAAAAATGTTTTGTGTTTAAATATTTTATAAAATATCCTTTTGTTTGCCTGTTATATCATGCGTTTCATATTTAACAGTGTCTTCTTGTTGCTGGGGCTTGATGTGCATTAAGAAGTTAGCAGCACCATCAAGGGGCTGAGTGTTGGCAGTTTCATCCACTCCAAGTGCCCTAGTATAAGTCTTTTGTGTACTCCCTTTAAGGCAGAGACACATAACATCGGGGCCGGTTATCCATCACATCTTGGTGACAGACCCTCAGAGGGCATATTTTCAAAGTTGACAAGCAACAAAAGCCATTCTTATACTTCTCAGCTTAACTTCAGGGGGTAAATGAAGCTTCTTAGAAAATGTGGCCAAGGCATTTGTGTAAACTATAAGTAAACTACGGTTTTTATTCTTACATTGACACATTCTACACCACTAGCTTTATCAAAATGTCCCTGCTTCAGGCAGCGCCTTTCCACTGTTAATCCACTTTCTTCTCTAACTCTTCTGTGGACTACCTCTGCCTGGAGGTGCACTTGTTGGTATTTGGCAGAGGTTTGCCTCTGGGCATAGCTTTGGAGGTGAAAGTGCCTATATGATGTTCTCAAGCGGTCTATTAAAGAAGCAGTTGTAGAAGCAGGAATAGATTTCCTTTAGTCTCTGTGTGAAATGTCTAAATCTTCTCTGGCACAAGATGCACACTGATACTCTGGGAGTAAAACAAACATACAAAAAGCAATAAAAACATTTCAGAGTCCCAGCTTCATAGTCTGACAGTAATCGGAAATGATCCAACAGCCACCACACACATTTTACAGGGAACAAAAAGAAGTCCAGTATGTTAAGAGGGGACAATGAGATAAAAGAAGGTGTCACTGCTATACTTGTTATATTTCTGTTACACAGATGCACTTGGTTGGCTATCTTATTTCACTGTCTGTTATGGGTTATGAGCTGACGCTGACCTGTCGAGCTGTGTTCCACTTCAGTGCTCTTCGTACTCTCCATTTGAAATACTTGAAGGTCCTATTCTCTGTGCTCCATCAGCTATAAGTTTTCAGCTGTTGTTGTCTTAATCTGACCTGCAGAGTTGCTGTAACCCCAGAGATGTGCAGATATAAAAGCACTCAGCGCATTCTGTAGGTTTTGGGTCAGCAGATGGGTTAGCTTAGTTTCTCTTGTCATTTTTCATCAAAGTATTTTGAAACTTTATGATCTATCAGCTTTCGTGGCTGTGATAGTGTTGACAAAAATGTTGATTTGACCTTCAGCTACTACAGTGAGCTCAAAACAATGCTCCCATCAAGTATCCCTATGATTCTTATTGGTGAAAGTTAATAAGGGTATATTGATGTTCTCTACGTAGAGATTAACTGCTCTTACAGATCATTCAGTGATGGAAAAGTAATCAGAACTTTTTAAGTTGTGTTTTAAGGTGGTTGATATTCACCTAAAACGAGTGGTTAGATTAAATCACTGAACTAGATAATATGATTATGTACAGAGATTTAAATAAATGAAATTTTAACTACTACAATATCATAATAATCACATCAGGTGAAACTATTTTTAAGTGATTTCATTATCTCAAATAATTATGAATATAAAATACAGTTTAAAGTGCTCAGAGTATGTTTTGTGCCATGCCATGCCATCTAAAGCATCACCCAGAGCTAAAGGAAAAGGAGATATACACATGTTTTATATTTTTATGATGGGGACAATATTTATCCAGGACTCTTGAACATTAACTTGTAAGATTTTTGTGTAATTTGGTCTTTAACTAGCGCTCAAGCTGTTATTTTTGTGATAGTCTATGGGCCAATGGATTGCTCTAAAAACCCATCAGAGAACTCTAATTTGAAATCGATGATTAACAACAATGAACATAGTTAAACAAAGGCCTACCTGATTAACACTAGCCATACATGATGAAACTGGTATTTGTTTGGAATGCCAGTCACCCACTAAAATGTATGCCTTTTATGCAAAATATGTTTAATTTAAACATTTGTGTCCAACAACATATTTACATAACTAACAAGTTACATTTACTGTCTAAGAACACAGGTGTCAAACTCGAGTCCTCGAGCCTACTATCTTCCAGGTTTGACATGTTTTTCAATACACCTGACTGATAGTAATGGGTCATTGTAAAGAAGTTGACAAGAAGGCGTTGGATCCATTTGATTTGAATCTGGTGTGTTGGAGCAGAAAACAACAAAAACCTGCAGGATAGCGGCTCTCACGGACGGGAGTTTCACACCCCAGGTCTAGGAGCAGACTATGAAGTACCCAAAAACATCTTGTTTATCTAGTCTGCCAAGCATCTCTTGGTGAGTGTCATGCACATCCTGTCCTGAATGACTAGGGCCTGCCTCAGGAATTGCCTACAGGCCAATAGGATAATGTTAACTTTTTAAATATTATAATTCACTTAACAGATGTTTATTTAAATAATATGCTCATGCACATAATAACGTGAAATAAAATCTTTTTTAGCCTGTAGGCAGGGGATTAACTTTGAAGTTGTTGTTTTTTTTATTTGTAATTATTATAATTAATTAAAGTGGGATTTGACAGGTGGGGGAGCCTTTAAATTCTTTGTTGCGTCGCAAAATGGAAAATTAGGTAAATTATTACAAAAATCTGTATTGGCTTTATTCTCAAAAGAAAAATATTGACTGGGTTAACAGGCAAAACACACATATAGCAATCCAACATGGGCTTGTATATATGGGATTTATCAAGTAAAAATGTTGTGAATTTTAACACATTTTAAATTGGCATTGATAAAAAGTGCAATGGATGGAGAAAAAAGTCTCTGATGAGCCTCATCAGAGCATTCAGCCTCTCCATCTAGAGAAGGTAAATCATGAAGGAATTTCAATTGAAGAAAGACTTTAAAAATGCAGGGGGAAAGAAAGTGGACACGGGAATGGGAATTATCTTTGTAAATGTATGGAATGGAAAAGTATTTCCAACAAATTTATGAATTTTGTTATTTTTTCTCCTTTTTAGAAATAGCATTTTAGAATATATTTACACATCCTCTAATTAATTAATATTTTAATATGGAACTCCTCTTTAATATTTTAATCTAAACTGTGTAATTTCAAAACATTTTGCAATTTCATTTGTTTTTCTATTAACTGTTGAATTTGAAATCATATTAAGCTATATATGTTTTCATTTCACAATTAATTACACATCATGAAAATGCTGTAAAGCTATTTCAATGAGCCACCGGGTTCTCAATGCATGCTGCAATGATATTAAAGTGTAACTACACCCCCTGCTTTTTGTGTAATTCCCCCCACTGCCAACTTTGAAAAATGCCACAAACTGCGAGGTGTGGGGATATGGGATTCAGCGGGCGTGGGTGTCATCAGGGGGCGGAGTTGGCAGGCACAAAAGTTTGAATGACAGTCAGCAGCTCACGCAAGAGATGGAAAGAGATACGGATTTACAAAGTACCTACAACAATCTTTTGGGGTGGAAGACTTTTCCCCTCTAGAATCCCCTCAGCTAGACAGTAGTGGAAGAATAAGGCCCTGACCTGAACCGGATCAGTTTGAGCCGTCACCGCTGGCCACTGTCAGTGACTGCGACCAGTGTGGTTTTGGCAGAAGCAGCGACCGGTCTGGCCCACTTCTCAGTGGCTGCAAACAGTAAGGGACCGCTCGCAACCAGCCTGTCAGTGCTTGCGATCTGAATCAACCAATTTCAAAGTGGCTGCAGACATTCTGAGTCTTGTAGTATGTTCAGCAATGTGTATCTGTCATTCTCAAAGAGATAGTGATTCCACCTTTTGTTTTTTTGCATCTGGAGGGTGGGGTTTCTTTTTTATTTTCTCATGATGTAGAGGTTTTCATGACGTAGAGGTGCACATCATGAAAACCAAAACCTGGTTTTACCCTGTTGGGGGCGTTTTGAATCCCGTTTGACCCACAAAATCCTGATTTTTAAAAGATATGAAAAAAATACTAATTTTAGGCAAGGCAAGGCAAATTTATTTGTATAGCACATTTCATGTACAGGACGATTCAAGGTGCTTTACATACAAACATTAGAAACATTACAGCGGG
>JAOXYM010000009.1:4480764-4501089 GCA_028567055.1 Leptatherina wallacei
CATTCATTCATTCATTCATTCATTCATTCATTCATTCATTCATTCATTCATTCATTCATTCATTCATTCATTCATGTCTTTATGAACACAAGCTTGTCACTGGAAGCAACTGACTTGTTGAATTTGCATTACACCTTTGTTTTATTTTGTCATTGTTATGTTCCAATGACAGTTTGCTTTGATCCTTCTCTACTTCATACAGTATTTACATCTATTACACTTTTGGTAACAGGGACACATTTTTGGAATCTGTCCACCAGGCAGCGACCTTGCCGGAGGGAACTCACAATGAAGTGTTGTTATATACCAGCAGATGTTTGGGTCCCTGCATCTTTTCATTAATTTTCTGTGACATGTGCAACGTTGACGTGCATGGAGGGCAGGCTGATGGGGTTAGAAACCTGTAATGCAACATACTTTATCATAGCTCAGGTGTGCATCTTTGATCGCATATCAATGTAAAATATTAATGATCGGCGTCCACAAAAAAAATAACCTCTAAGCACAGGCATCAACTCAATTTGAATTTTTATATCTTGCTATTATTTGCCAAAATACTGTCTGGTGATATTTATTTATTTAGTCAGTCATTTATATTCACTGGATTATTTGATTATTTAACTTCAAAGCCTTTTGAGACTCACTTCAACTCAGTTTATAGTTTAGGAGATTCTTTCAAGGCATTCAGAACTGCCTGCAGCATGAATTGTTTGGTAATCCCTGCATACATGTGTTGACAACAGGAGTACTGTTTACTATGACTGCAATATTGTGAATGCATTTTTTTTTCAATGCTGCATATTTGTCCTCTGAAGTGGATATATGGACAGATATCATGTCATTATGTATAAATTTTTTTATTTGGTGGGTATGTGAAGATTTCTATGTGTTAAGTTACAGCCTTTCAGTAAGTAAGACAGAATAGTTAAGGATGGGGTTACACATTGGGGCATGGTCTCATTCCACCAGAGAAAATCAGTAAAATGTTAATAACTTAACCGATTCTGGCATTATAACATTCAACATGACTTGGGATATTATTTGTATTATATCTTATGAGATTTGTTGCAAAGGAATAATGTTTTACCAAAGTGAACTTCAGATGAAATCCAGTGTTTTCAGCCATAACCATTGATTCCTTATGGGGGATGCATCACTGTTAACCCTTTTTATTCAATGGAGTCCCAGAGTCTGGTGCTAGAACTAGTTTCAAGTTAGTTCTAGATGAGAAGTGGCTTGTTTTTTTCAGCTCGAGAGCCACGACAGACCAATATCTTTATGTCAGTTTAAACTTTTCTTCTATTATGTTTTGAAGCTCCTGTTTTATTCTATTCAGAATTTCTGTAGACAGCCAATTTGCAAGGCAACACAAAATGTCAGCAAGTGATTACAGCATTTGTTACATTTTCCTGACAAACTGAAGGACCTATATAATCAGTTTAGTTCTGTACATGCTGTTCTAAACAACAGTTGGTGTTGTGGAGACTCAAATATGTTTCTGAAGGCTAACTGGGACTGATGAATGGAGATGCAAATGGGATTAATTTTTACTGTTTCTAGATGGATTTGTTAAAAAATATTGATACATGTAGTTGCATTCAAAATATTTTAGTTGGTCAGGTTGGTCTCCGTAACGCCTCTTCCAGCCCCTGATTGGAGCAGTTTTTTGCTCTGACCTAGCAAAGAGTTGGTTCTAGTGTAGCGCTGGTGTTTCATTTGTTGTTAAAATCAGTCAAGATTCCAAACAAATGCTGACAAGAAGCAACTGAATAGCGAAAGATCTGATCTAGACACACACAGCATGCATTAAAGGGGACAGAAGATATAATTTAATTCTTATGAATGTTTTGCAATAAAGCAGCTATCACCCAAAATCTAATATAAGCTAATATAAGCTTCCAGGTTAGCACCCACCTTATTATCAAACAGGAACAGATTATTCTGAAGCCTGTTCTTAAAGACTTGATAGGATTTGGAACTGGCCTCATTTATTTATTCAAACAGTTTTTAATCAAGTCAGACTTCATGATGGTAGATTATGTCAATGGACAATTAAGTTTTTTTTTCAAAGGTTTGTTCTTTATTAAATACAAATAGAATTTCAAACACCAGGACAGTCTTGTAAATAACAGTTAACCCATTTTACAACTATGTCATTGTTGTACTGGATCTTGTGGTCACAACTAAAAAAGCAAGCACTGTGAACCTACCACCTATGGACTCACCTTGAGTCCCAAACTAGGGCGTCATGTCCTTTAAGAGAATTAATCAAACTTAGAAAGTTTTCCACAAACTTCATGAAAAGCAGGATAAACAAACTATTGTTGACAGCAGCCTCTGCTCTACACCACTGCCTCTATAGGTTTGCTAATGAGACAGAATATGTTCTTTCAGTATACTGCTGCAGAAAAGAGACTTTCTTCTTATTTTTTCGTCTTTGCTACATGACTGTGGAGCAACTGTGCCCACTGACCTTGCATCTGCCTTTACACTGTGGCTTTGTTGCAATAAACAATTGGACTCTGCTCCACGTGCACCCTCTGCATACTGCGGCTTTGTATATATCTGCACTTTACACTGCAGTCTCTAAGGGGCCTCCCAGGGGCTCAGTTACTCACATGCATAAGCACTGCATCCTCACACACTTCCACCAGAGACATATTTCAACTGAAAGTGGCAGCTTTATTATAATCTGGCTGTGTTGGTGTCTGACTTCTCTACAATGGAACTCAAAGACAAGCTCTAAGTAAGGAATTCCCAAAAGACACATCTCAAACTGACATGTTTGTTTTGGTGGCTTGTGCACTTAAACATCTCCCGGACCACATATGCACTGTCACTTCTGCAGGGTGCCATTTACTACTGCTGATTTGACAGTGACTGCATGCCTGTGCAATTTAATTAGGGTTGCATACTTCCTGAGTGGATGTTCAATGAGCTACTCCAACAGGAAGTGAGCTTCAGAAAAAGCAGCTGTTTCTACACATAAATATTTATATAAATATTATAATGCATCAGTTAACCTTTTTCAATTTGAAACATAATCTAATTTTTTCATGTGAAATTGGGCCACACTGGTGATATGTGTAGTTCTTGAGTCTCTTTGTCCATTAAAAGTGTTTTTCCTCTGGTAGTTAGCTCTTTTTTGCACATCTTGTTGTTGTGGAAACTGGGACCAACTTCCTGTCACACCATTCATCATCCATATATCCATCTTGCTGCTGTCTTTAGTTTCTAGGCTCTTAGCGCTCTCCATGGATCCACCACCACCATGAAATGTTGTTTCTCACAATCTATCAGCAACTCGGTCTGCACTATGGCTGAGTGAAGCACACTGTATAGAGCCTGGCTTGATAGATGGCCATGAAATCACATACTCCCACAAACACACACACATTCTCAGCAGTAAAGTCAAGCTGAAAGGAATGAAATGAAGAATCACACTAAAACAGAAACTATAGAAGTGTATTTAAAAAAGTAAATGTCAAATGTGTGCTGCCTAACATCACTTGGGATGATGCACAAATAACTTGTTTCCAGTCTGTCAAACATTTTTAAGTAGGTAGTTCTTTGTTTTTGGAAGAATATCTAAAGGTCATGTACTGGTACACTTTGTTGTGGCTGTAAGGCTCAAGAGATGACAGCATCAGTCAGCTGGTTGGTCCACCACATCAGTTCAGAGTGAAAAATATGAACAGTAATTCCATCAATTGCTGTAAATTCAAGACTCTCGGGTAATATGTCCCATATGACTGGGCTGATGTAATAGGATCACAATTCATGGTTAAATCATTACGTGACAATCTATCCCCAGCCTGTTATTTATGGACCGCAATGGACTGTCCAGGATGTGCCCTGACTCTCACATAGTGGCTGCTAAGATTGGCTCCAGCCCCGCTCACCCTGCATTGGAATAAACTGGTATAGACAATGGATGGATGGATGTTATCTATACGGTAGCATCCACGTGAAACAATGGATGCTACCCATTATGTAGCATCCATAATGCTGGCCCCTTTATCTGGTATTTTCAAAATGACATCACATATTTTAGCTTGAGTGGATAATATACCCACAATCCTTTAGTCTGTAAGTGCTAAATCACACAGACAGATATGTATTTGAGAGTAAAAAATAACTCTATGCTTTAAGAAAACACAACCAACAGGAAGTAAGACAACACAGGGACACAAGTATCACACCTTAAACTAGCCTACATCACAGGCATGCAAAAGTTCAATATACATCAACACAATCCCTCCAAGAATCTATACATGGACATCTTTCAACTCGCGCTTTATCATATTCTCCCAAAGCATTAGATGAAGTAACTCATGGCAGATTTATAACTAGGATAATGCACTTACAGTTACAGCTTTCTGTGATGTCAGCCATTAGTAATCATTTCACTGCAGCTTTATGTGTTGGATGAAACAACCGAGGCCAAGCATTTTTCTAATTGGCTCATATTATCTTGAAGTTTATTGCAGTCACTCTCTACATGACTTCGCTGCAGTTGCGCTCCCTCAAACAAAAGCCTCGCATTAGCATTTTGCACTGTCTGCTTAACGATGTTTAAATGCTTGGTATTCCTCTCTGTCACTTGAAAGGAAGCCGCAGTACACCGGAGCAGGACTCTCCATGACCGAGACTTGCCTGGTGGTGAATAAAAGGGCTTCTGTGTCTCCAAGCTCATGCACATCTTTATTTCTTTCAGCTTTATTTCAGTGTGTTTGTCCATGTGTTTTAGAACACTCCAGGCACAAGTGTGTGCGTTGCATACTGCGATTATGCCCATGGAAGCAGGCACTCGTGCAATCATCAGCTCCTTATTGTTACCTATAAAATAACACAACAACAAAAAAAAGTATTCTGGTGGAGGAAGGGCGGTGGAACTGTGGAACTAACAGGAAAGATAAAAGGCGCACAGTGAGAGGGACATGGGGATAGTTAAGTCCACCAGGGATGCTGTGTGTTCAATTATGCCTCAGTTTAGCATGAAGAGAATGGTGTTTTATTGTGTCTCTCTTTTGTCCTGTCTCTCCTTCTTTCTTTATTTTTTTTATTTTTAACCAGATAGCTTTTTTGTGCTCTGTGTCCCTCCTGATCCCCCCCCAGCAGTTCCCTTAACTTTCTTTGCCCTTATATCACATGCCAAAAATCAAGACAGGGAAAGAATAAAGGGAAAAGAGGGATTATTAGTTTAGTTGCTTACAAACTTTTTTTTCTCTCTCTCTCTGTCTCTCTTTTGTTCTTCGTTGGCGTAAAAGTACAAGGCTGACAGAATGATCAAACTGCTCTGGATCAAAGAATAGTGCTCTGCTTTTCTGAGTGATCGGGGTGGGATTGGATCCAGAGGGTTAGCTAATGTCAGACAACATCATGCATCTCTTTTCTTGCTATCTCCCGCTGTCTGTGTTTCTCTTGTCATTTGTTTTTCTTCCATAATGCTATCTACCTGGACACTTCAGACTCCTGTACATGCCTCCTTTTCTTTTGTCCTTTTTTCTTTCCTCTCCTTTTTTTTAGTTAACCTGATCTACATCTGTCATTAACTTTGTTGCTTCCTATTTCTCTTCCTTAGCCTGTATTGCACCCCCCCCCCCATCCATCCATCTCCTCTGCCCCAGACTGTCATATCCATCTAAGTGTATCATACATTTCTCTTTCTATCTATATATTTATCTCCACCCTTCACTTCCTCTCTCAACCTGTGTCTCTTTATCTCTTCCATCCAAGGCCCATGAGGTTGACAGCAATTCTAATCTGCTGTAAACATTTCTGATATGGCTTGATTTCACTTTGAAAATAGAGTTTAAATGATTTATCAAAAAATATTACAGATAATTGGAAAGTCGTGAAAGATGTTCTTTTAGTTTAGTTTTTTTTCGGTTGTTGTTATCTTGAAGTGGTAAAATATTTTCCTCCAGCTTTGTTTCCCTTGACAACAGACTTGGGTCATACCTTTGACTTGAGGCATTAACCCGGAAAGTATCACGGTCATTTGAAGTCATGGCCCGATGACCTGACGTATATCTAGTTTTACTAACATGGCGAGTGTGAAGGTAAAAAAAATAGGACCAATTCTCTACATAAATACTGTCAATAAACGATAACATGAATAAACAAACAACCAAAAACATTTCTCTCTAGTTTTCAGAAGAACTCAAATTGCTGAAGGCTATGTTGTACAACAGTGAGCTAATGAGGCATTTAGGTTAGGCCAACTGTGATTTAGACCTATTCCCTTTAACTACAATAAATGAACAACCCTCATCTATTTGCTATTGATCATTCAAATAAATGTATTCAGTAAAAGACCAGAAAATCACAGGTATTTTTGTTACTTCTTGGCACAAAAATAATATATTTTATACCTCTTTTTTTCTGTTCTTTACTGAGATCCCTTACAGGAAAACCACATGTGGATCCACATGAATTCCACGAGGAGGTGGAGGTATGGGGAAACACTTAGAAAACAAACAATAATAGTTAAACAGTAATAGTTAAATTACAAAAGAGAGTCATAAGAATTAATGTTAATCAATCAAAATGTTGCGATCCAACAAACTCATTGTTTATTAAATTAGATACCTTAAAATTTGCAGATCTAGTTGAACTAAGAACTTCTCTCATAATGTATAAGGCACACAACAACCAACTTCTCCGCTGCATTCAAGAAATGTTCTCATCCAGAGAAAGTCGATATGAACTCAGAGGAACTTGTATGTTTAAGAAAATAAAGGTAAGGACAAACATTATGTATTTCTGTTAAAGGGGTAAACTTGTGGAATAATTTCTGTGATGAGTTAAAAATGTGTAGTTCTATCAGTAAATCTAAAAAAAATTACAAATTTAGGGCAATTGACAAATATAGACGTTTAATTTGACAATGTATATTGGGTTACTTTGGACAGCTTCTCCTTTAAAACTTAACTGTCACTTCTACAACAGCTTTTGTTGTAATTCGTATCTGTAACTCTTTCTGTTTTGTTTTTTGTTAGTGTGATGTAATGTATAGTTATAAGGGTAGGCATCATAAAAGCAATAGCTTCAGCCTACTCCTTTTTTTGGTTCATTTATTTGTGTACAACTTTACATTGGGGGCCTATGTTTGATACATGGACCAGAATAAACCACTATCTCTCTCTCTAAAAATTCCACTACCCACATAAAATTCATGAAATATCAAATGTACTGGAAAAGGACTGCTGTTTTCAAGTAGATGAAAAACAATAATATTATTTTAAAATATCTCTAAAATAAGATCAATGCTTATTGGAAGTAAACAGCATTTACATAATAAATCTCCCCTGATTTTGGAAAGCTCCAAATTAGAGCAAGTCCAACAGATGAGACTTCTGGGGGGGTCACAGTGGATCACCATTTTTCATGGTCACCTCATAAAGATGATGTGATCAGTAAAATGGGCAAAACCATTGCTTGGTCACTCTGATGGTTGTCAAGCAAGTTCAGTCCTTCGTATAATCACATCTTGAATAGTGCTCTACGATATGGTCCACTGCGAATAAAGCTGATGTGGCAAGGCTTCAAGTCATGCAAAATAAGGCTGCCTGCCTAATGCTGAAATGCCTTTACTCTTCTAGTATTAATCATACTTTATCTTGGCCTATGCTCCAAGATAAATTACAATATAACCTATTGATTTTTCTGAAGAAGGAAGTTCTTTCTGGTTTACCAATTTCAATGTTTGAAAACATCAGATATGTAAACCAGACGCACTCACATTCTACTCGGCGAGCTTGTAGTGCTGATTCGGTCATTGATTTATTTATTTCAAAGGTCTGTGTTATCTGGAGCTTTTCTGATGTTCTCTGTTTTATTCATTTTAATGAATTGTGTACTTTTTATGCTTTTTTAATTAGTTCTTATAAAAATGTGCATTTTTTTTTTTTGTCTTTTAAACTGGAACCCCAGGAAGATTAGCGTCCACTGTGGTGGGAGCTGATGGCGATCCCCACAGAAAATAAACAAAATTAAAAAAACTTGGACTTGAGGGTTACAAAGCAGCAGATTGTTCTTAGCTTCAGTTATAAATGTGGAGAAAAAAAAACATGACAATTTTAATTTCATGCTGTCATCCAACATGCCAGAGTTAAAGTGCACGACAGCATTTTTCATTTTCTGAATTTAACCAAGTAGGTTCTTAAACATAAGTATTTGTGATACATTAGCAAAGCAAAATCAAGAATTGGAATTGGAAGGTAGGAAGGTGTTCTCTAATATTGTTGGCTGAAAGGACATTATGTAGCTCAGATGCTGTGTTCTTTGAAAAATTGGTGGTTAATGCATTGGTAATGAGAACCAGCGAATGCTAAAAGAGTAACATTAGGAAGCCAGGTTTGTGCAGCCTCCTTCTGTGATTGCTTCAGTCACTGATATATATTTGTTATGGTCACTACAGCGGCCAAAGAATTGAATTAGGCTGAATCCCAGGTAAAGTTCAAGTCATAACCGAGAATGACTCGAAACACCAAATAAGAGGATCGAGGCCGAATCCTCTGAGCCTTACATCCTGAACTAACAGAAGTTGCAATCAGACTCCTGATTGAGAAATGAGGTTTCTTGCCACCTTTTCTCTGTTGCTTTAAAGTCGCACTGTCGTTGCTGAAGTGCTCCGAATTTATCTGAAATCTCACACGTTAATGGCACATTGCCTGTGACAAGAACATCTGCAACAAAGTTTCACTGACAACAAAAACATTTGTACAAGCTTTTCATGGTTTTACAGAGAAATACAAATCATTAAGAACAAACTAAAAGATTTAACTGAGAGAGTCTGGAATTATGTTCAAAAGATCAGATGTCTTTAGTGATTAACACATAACAAAACTGTAATTCAAAATAAATAGCTGTTTAATTCTGCACAAAAGCTCAGTTTAATCTGCCAACAAAGATTACACAACATGTGACACAGTTGTTGGTGTCTGAGTCTTTTGGGTCTTTTGAAAGGATTTAGAATCGTGTTCATATGAGACCTGAATAAACTTTGACAAACATGTAATTATAGCTACAGATAAAAGACTAAACTCACACCCTCACACACGCATACACCAACACTTTCCTTTTTTCTTCTCTAATTGTGGAAACCAGGTTGCAGTTCTAAATCTGATTCTGAAATGAGAAGATTTAGGAGTCACCTTGAAATGTTTTGTTCTGTTTCTTGGTGTGTGTTTGTGTGTGTTTGTTTGAACTGGAGGAGAAGTGACAGGGTTATATTGTTCCCAGAACACTGCCAGTTCAGATGGCGTAGATACAATACAGGTCAAACTAATCCACCAGAGGGAAGTTAGAGGGTGTCGGTCTGTGCCTCCATATGTTCACTGGTATACAATATAGTGTATATTTACTCAGGCACTGTGTGTTCCAGTGTTTATTCCTCCAGTATGTATTAGGAACTTTTGTGTGGAGAAGTCCCCGAGGCTTTCTCTGTTCATCGCTGGCCAGCCAACCGCTTTGAAATGCAGTGCATCAGCAAGCCTGGGCCTGATGCTGTCTTTCAGGCAGAATGAACTTTTTAAACGTCTTCGGAAATAGACGAACGTTGATGACTGGGCAGGAAAGGAAAGCCAGCAAGCAGTGTGGCCGAGACGACAGCGGAGCCACGTCTCATGGGTCAGCCATAAAAAATTGAGGCTGGCCACCGAGCCGGCTGATGTTGTGGCGGCAGTGGAGTGCTCCATGATGCTTTACAGCTCTTAAACTGACAAGAAGCTGAATGAGAGACCAGTCTGGCATCTTTGGAAATTGAAAAAAGAGGTTAATCCTTTTTGTGTGTGGGTGGTTGAATTTGCCCGTGGCAGCGGTCATTTTGCTCTTCAATATTAATGAGGGGACTGGATTTTTGATCGTTCCTTCACCATTCATATATGATCTGACATGTCCAGAGCTAACAATGTCCCTCTACAGATTTGCTTTGTAAACAACATCGCCCTACTCTCAAATTGATTTGAAATGTAATGGGAACATAACATCATGGCAGACACAAATGATGCCTGAATGTAACTCGCTGCCCCCCACCCCTCCACCTGGTATTGCCCTGACTCTAATTCAGTCTGTCTCTGCTTCTGCCCAGGGAAACACAATTAGAGCATAAGCCATAGACAAATTCCTATTATGTGTAATTTCATGGACAATAAACCCATTTGAAATCAAAATGATACCCTGAATGCATTTGTGGAGCCTTTGCAATGAGATAATTCAGATTTTTTAAATGTATTTTTATTTACGCTGATGGATCCGAATAGAGAAATTTCTCAGAAACAGAAGCTGGGGAATTGAAGGTGGGAATGGAAGGGAAAAAAGCCTTATGATAGACACATTTTTGACAGATTAAATTCAGCAGCACACACAGCTCTTTCAACTCTAAATTAGCTTTCAACCACTGTCATGCTGTCATATTGGGACATCAAAGGCAGGAAAGAGGAAGAAGTTCCACTGTGCATTTTTATTTTTCTTGTATAAAAAAAATTATAGATGTCAAGCAGTCAGACAGTTTTATGTAACTACATTTAATCTCCTAAAATATGACTTTTCAATTGTTTTCTGTGTCTTTTTTTAGTGATGGTATAAAAAAAAACAAGCCCTGTCCTTTTCGATGTTCTGTTAAACTAACAAGTCTCATGTGGTACAAACCTCCAAACTTGCTGCTGCTGCTGTGATCATTAGATTAAAACAGCAGATATCTTAAACACTTACATGAGTGCACATATATTGCCACACACACAGTTTTACACACAACTTTATACAGTTGTAACGGACATGCAGGCATTATGGGAAGGTTGCATTTTCTTCTTTTACTTTCTGTGTTACATGTTGATAAATGAATGTGTCCATCCGTCCACACATCTGTGTGTTTTACATGTTTGACAGTGATGGGAATTCTGATGTTCAATGTTTTGCACTTTTTCCTACTTTCTTAAAAAAATTCACAGATGCCTAGAACTGCTTACAAAATAGGAAACCACAGGAAAATGTGCAGACACAATTGAAATACTGTCAATAGCATGCTAAACCAAAACCCCCCACAGTGCAAGCTTGGCTACATCTGCCATTCCCATGTAAACAAAGGAGTTAAAGGCGTATATTGTGACTTTGTTATCCTGCCCATAAATAAATGATACAGACAAATTATCTGAAAATCTTCACCCTAAAACTCTTTTTTTTTTTAAAGTTTGTTTTGTAGTGCCCCAAAACTGTATTTGCATGGACCAAATACACTGAAAAATCTGCATTACCCGTCTACATGTGGACATGGCTTGAATCTATACTACAGTCAGTCAATGTCATTTAGAAGCTTAGCACCAGACGCACGTTTTTGACCAGTCTTTGAAACTGATTGTTACTACGATCTTTCGCAGTAAAGGAACTACAATATTGCAACATGAAATAACCATTTAGCAAAATATGCAAGAATTGTGAAAAGTTTAATGGCCGTCTCTGTTAATTGAATGTACATGTATGTGTGTAAGGGGGTATTATTCAAAAAATGGTTCCCAATAATTCCCTCTTTGTGATGATTCTGTGGGTTGGAGCCTTATAGTATTTCACTGCTTAATGTGCAACATACATCACTTTACCTTTTGCCATAAACACCATAATTCTTCAGATCCTTGCAGCAGAACAGTCACAAGCGGCAGTCTCTCTAAATTCAGATCTCATATGTGTTCCACTGAAAATATTTTCAGGAGTGGTGATGAATACATAGCAAAGGACATGCATTCTATTTTGATGTACATTTTCTTTTAGACATGATACATGAACCATGACTCACACCAGCCAATCCTCTCAGGATGACTTAAATCTCTGCAAAGTTGCAAAGGCATTGAGTACATTTTCTTTGTTGCTATGAGACTTTAAATCAGACTAGTGTCTGAGAGCATTAGGATTCCAAGCAATTCCATAATTCATATATTTCCGGTGGAGGCCCAGTGCATGAAACGCATGGCCCCATAGATAATTTACGGCTTTATTTGCATCCATTGCTTGTGTTTTCTGTGCAACACTGCACTGAAGTTAATGAAATTTCTGCAGATTAGCAGGAAGTGCTGGTAAGCCCACAGTCTCTCCAGCAACACAGCCCCTATTATTACATCTTTTTCTTTTATCAGTTTTTCAGATGTATATACACGTATTCTTCCCATAAATACTATAATCGTGGCATCAATTCAGCAAGTTATAACCTAATCATCCGTATTCAGATATGATTATGTCCCTATGCATTGTGATAGGAAGGGCATCTCTGTTAATCTATAGCTTAAATTGACTACAGCATCACTCCAATAAAATTATGACTGTCCCCAGGAATTCCATCGACCTTTTTGGTACGATGCAGCAACTTCCCAGTGGACCAGCAGTGGCCTTTGTAGAGAAGTTGGAGATTGTGATTTAATGAGAATCACTTTTAAAAAGGACTTTACCACATGGGCACTGACATTTCTAATAAAAACAAACTTAAGGGTAGGGAATTCATTTTTAAGCACTTTTTGTGCCTGATAGAGCCACATACCATGTTTTGGTACTCTATTCCTGACTTTCCTCCACTTGACATAATGTCTGCATTTGACAATGAGTGGATGGTCATAAAAGTTTTCAGCATAAGCCTAAATTTGAGTGAGACATACAGCATAAGTACAGTTATGTGATAAAATAACCACATAAAGCTTGGACATATTTCATATTTTCCTCAAAACATTGCAAAAGATAAGGGCTTGAAAAAGAAACAAAGAAAACAGACCTTTTGGATTATTCAACAAACTTTATTATATAGGCCATTTTGTCGAAAAGTACGCTAAATATTTCAGCTTCTAATACCCGTTGTAAGCAGAAATAACCTCCTGTAGTATCTGATCTAGGTCATTCCACAACCATCCATTTCTACTCTCTGAGCCATTCCATGGGGAATCTTCTTGGGAGATGAGGATTTTTATCCTGTTGGAAAGTCCACTTATATTCAATCTCAACTTTTAGACAGATGTCCTCACATTATCTTAAAGCACACTTTGATACAAAGGAAGTCATTAACAAGCTGCCCCGGTCTGTGAGAGATTATAGACTTGTCGTTCAGCTTGGTCCTTTTTGAGCCAGAACTGACAATAATTGGACAAAATGGTGGACCCCGTACCACGTCCAAAATGTACCGCCGAGCATCTCGTGGAGTCTTAAGTATTATTTATAGCAGGGGTTCTCAAAATTTTTCTACAATTCCCCCCCTTTGTGTAGAGGACCAGGAGAGTCATCAAAAAAGCAATACAGCATTGTCATGATTAATTGTGAAATAAAAATATAGATTACTAAATATAATTCCAAATTCAACAATTAATTGATATAAAAAAAATCTAATTTGCAAAGTATTTTGCAATTGTACATTTGAAATAGAATTATTAAAGAGGAATTACATATTGTATTCATTCATTCATTCATTATCAAATCCTGTGATTTGAAAGTGCATTTTCAAATCCTTTTGCTAAGAGCAGAATTGACACAATTCATAAATTTTGTAAGAAACACCTTTCCTTATCATACATTTTAAAAAGTTATTACCTTTTCCATTTCCATTTTCTTTTCCCCCTTATATTTTCAAATCCTTTTTGCAAATGCATTTCCTAAATGGTTTACCCTTTCCATGACCCTTCTGGGCCTGAATACAAAGTTTAACCAATCACAGCCGCTCCACATTGTGTCCCAGTGGTACTCCAGCTCTCTAATTGGTCAGACAATCACATGTGTGTCTTTGTATTGTTACTTCGCCAATTTAGCGGAGTAAAAAGACAGAAAACACATGAAACTTGAACAGAAACTCATCTTCTGGATGCTGTGTGGATGCTTCAAAGTTTAAAGTTTCCTGTAACCTATTCTGCAGCTGTCTCCTTACAGTGTATTTATATCAGGATCTGTACTGTCAACGCGATTAGCTAGCTTTTAGCTAGCTGTAGAGACCCAAGTGTTGCTATCTAACCAATGAGTACCACGTGGAGCACATTGTGAAGCAGCTGTGATTGATTGAACTTGGTTTTCAGTGTGTTCAGGGCCCAGAAGAGTCACAGAATAGTCAAATGGAGTAAACCATTTAGGAATTACATTTGGAAAAAGGATTTGAAAATGGAAATGGAAATGGGAATTACTTTTTTAAATGTATAATATGGAAAGGTATTTCTAACCAAATTTATGAATTGTGTCATTTAATTCTGCTATATTATCATGATCATTTAATTCTATATTTTTAATTCACAATTGATTAATCATCATGAAAATTCTGTATTGCTTTTTCAATGACTCTCCTGGTCCTCCATACCTTTGGAGGAAATATATTTATTTTCTTGGTGCATTATGTCTGGAGTAGTGGCAGTGATGTTTGAAACTGTCGTACCTATTTACTTATGTGGAGCATAAATTAACCTTCAGCTGTCGTTTGCGGGCACCTCACTGATAGTGATAATTTGTTTAATTTGATTTAGGGTTGTGTAGTTAGTATCTTCTCTCAGTAGATAGCTCTTTCAGATTGGAAAGGAGAAATTCTGATGGGGAAGCAAAAGTAGAATTACCTTCTGTAAAAGGGAGCACAGAAGAGCAAACTTTCCCTTTTACAACAACTCAAACCTTAAAAGTTTCATAATGGTTTGGGCAGCTGCCAAACATATCCTGACAAACAGCTGCAACTCAAAATACCAACGATGATCCGGAAAAGGTAGTCAAATGTCTGGAAAAGCACAAACATTTACTATATTTTAAATCTTTGTTTTATTAATACCCAGCAGCGACACTCAGCAGGTGGCCCTGAAGGACTCAGCTGATTAGTGGAAGCATGTGTTGGGCAGCCATTGTGTTACCATTACATGGTGCAACACCCATGTGCCACGGTTGAGAAAATACTGACAAAGTAAACAGCTCTCTGATGCAAAACTCAAACCATGTGAAATTTGTTGGAGTACTTCTTGAGAAATTCTTGATATCTGAGTTGTTTTAGTTGTCAAAAATTATTCCTTGAATATGGACAGCTTTGATTAGATTCACCATGAAACCAAGCAGGATTTCAGGATCTTTCAGATATTTTGAAAGCGTGACAAGTTACCAGGGAGCCAACTGATTGTTTGTTCTTTTATTTCTATTTTCAACAAATGTGCATGATATTTGCTTTATCATTTGTCAGTCTATTTAATTCAAAGAAAAAATGCAGTGAAATCTGAAATGGGTGTTGGCCTTGCCAAAGGCTACCCTTTTACATTGATGAAGCAAAAGTTATTCATGTAGTTGTACTTCCCCAAGGCTGCTTTTTAGTAAACATTTGAAAAGGTTGAAAAAAAAATCTAAATTTTGGAGATAAATAAAACCAAGGTTTTTACTGCCAGTTGAGCGCATTTTTGCCTTAAAAAGAAAAAGAAAAAAGATTAATACACATCATGGAAATAGACTTGATGATATTAAAAAATAAACAAAACAACCCCAATTAAAAAGAATTCCTGAAGATCTTTCTCCATTTTCTCTTTTGTATAACTCAATACCACTTCTTGTGTCTTTTCCTCAAAGTTTTGTTCCTGGTTAGTCACCAACACTGTTAAAATCAGCTACACCACCAAGCAACACTACACAGCCTAGCTCATTTAAACCAGTTCATGGAAATGATCCTGATGCATATCATCTGTGGAACCACATTCCAGAAGTTTACTTCAGATTTGCAGTGGAAATGAAAACATCCTTTGTGTCAAACTAATAAGGCCATCACTAAACAGCCATTACATTTAGTAGGCTTCATGTTAACATTTCACACTATGTAGAGGTCTGGTGATGTCCTGGTGACTTCAAGATGTTTCATCTTCCTCACACTTGAGAGCAGCAGGGACAGGCCCCAATCTCAACTGCCACTCATCAGGATGGATGGATGTTGACAGTGAATTGTCCTCTAAAAAACAAATGTAAAAGATTGTTTATCCTTAAGATATAATCATAGCTATTAATGGATGGATAAAAATTTGCTCAGGCATAGAAACTAAAGGTTTTTTCTCAGATATTACAATTAAAATCTTAATTGAATGCCCTAATGAAGGAAAAGGCTATGGAACTCTAATAGGTTCACTCTCAGAGTAAGCCAGGAACAGAAAAAGAGCAGCTTTGTAAAGAAACACACACACTGCTAAAAAAGAAAGACCCCACATTCACATAGACAAAGGATATTTTGTTTTGGTCAGTCACAGATGAAGAATGGTGCTGTCAGTTTCCCTCACTCCCGTGGCCTGGGATTGGACCTCACGTGTGGCTGGAGCTGAGTGCAGGTCACTGTCAGGGCACCATCACTTCTGACAAAGATTCACTTCTAAATCATCAGAGCTCCACAGACCGTTCAGATCCTAGTTTCTGTTTAATGGCAATTTGTTCCTAAGAAAGAGTCTGTCCATGTGAGAGGGTGGGTGGATGTTAACAGTTATGTCCGGGCAGGACTGCTGAACCGAGCTTCCTTATTAATCCAGTTAAAGAAATGTCATCTTTGTTCCACCTTTAACACCCTTTACAGAATCTGGTTTGAAATGATAATACCATGCTCATTTAGAAGGTTTATTTAATGGGCTTTTGTATTATTTTTAGGGTTCCCTACTTCATTCAGACTGGGTTATAAAGGATGCTGTGAGAATTGTACACCCAGTGAATGCAGCACAATTAGAGTCTCTAATGATCTGCACTCATGTATCCCTTTTTAATCTTGGCAAGGTTTTAAAATGTGCTTTACATGTTTCTCCTTCACCCATTTACACACACACACACACACACACACACACACACACACACACACACACACACACACACACACACACACACACACACGTGCAACATTTCTCAATCTATGAATATTTAGTGCTTTTCATTTGTTTTTTCATCTGTATCATTGAATAATACATGTGATTGATATTTTCAGTCCTGACGTGAAGACATCTGGTCTTTAGAAGAAGAAAACCAGTTAGGAATACACACTTTCTATTCTGTGAGACAAGTGTTTTTTGTCTCCATCTGTTTCGTAGGGTGGGGGAGGGGTCAGTACATAGGGTAATGATGACAAGACAGTGATGATGATGCATGGAGACTGACAGGCGTGAAATCTTGTCTGTTCAGTTTCACCAAGTACAGCAACACGGTTGCTGTCAGTTGTAATCAAACAGCCGTGATTACTGACATGAAAAAAGCAACATATGCTGATCTGCTCACACTGACCACCTTTGAATCCGTGTTTTGCAATAGTAACTTATTCAAAACTTCAGCTTAATTTGCAGCAAGAGAAATAAAGCTATCAAGGGACTCAGTTTGTCGTTTTTGAAGTTGGTTACTCTCTAGGAAAGTTTAGCACTACGTTCAACTCAGTTCAGTAACTTCCACTTTTATTATTTATGGACCAGTATGCCTTTGTTCTCTTTGATTAATTTTTCTCTTTTCTCTTCAGAATAGTTATGACTGTAACAAAGAGAATTATAAATTAGTGACATGCTGGCCAAACATGAGGAGAGCAAAATGGGACAAATAAATGCTATGCAGCATATTAAGTAAATCACCTGAAAATCTGTTTGATGAATGCTGTATTTTGTTGGAACATTGTCCCTTTTTTCATGAATTTTATATTTTAGTTTTTTCTTTTTTTTATGAATTTACATCATAGAGGAACAAGGGGAAAAAATACAAAGAAGCTGCTGAAGACTTAATGTTAAATTCTTTTGAAAATAAAAGAATAAAGTGTTTGTTTTTTTAACAATTAAAGGAATTAAGTCTGTTTTTCCTCTGATATTGGCAATCGACTAAGGAAGTCAAGCCTGGAGAGAAAATTGCTTTACTGTGAGTTTAAGACATTGAGAGCAATTTTAAACACAGATTTGCTGAAACACATATTACAGTTACATTAAAAAGAAAGAAAGAAAAGAAAATAATTTTCCAATTCATAAGAATAGATAAATATAACCTTAAAGGAAAAACAATAGCTCACTTAACACTGGGTCATCATTTGATACAAATCTGTAATGGTAGAGAGTATTTAGTGGTCTTTTGCTCTTAATCAAATATTCTTCATTAATTGATCATTATTTGGTTTTAGCAGCTTGCTCAATGTGGAAGTAAATGACAAACCAAAAAGTCAAAGGAAAACATTGACTTGTTTTGAGCGTTTGCTAGACAAAAACCTACTCCTGAGTCAGCCATGAACTTTTTTTCTAAGAACTGCTGCATGCCCCTATTATACATCTTACCCATGGTTAGAAATAATGATAATGAGGTTAGTAGATAATTCAGTTTTATTGTTGACATCCTCTTTAGCTGCTCCAGTCAATCTGATGTCTTTTTCCCAAAGCTTGGCAAAATTCCAAAATGACTTATCCGGATAAACTACATGGCTTTTTCTTTTTAAGTCTAATGAATATTGTATAATCATGAAGATGTGTTCATGAGAAATTTCCTCAGCATTCTCAAATCTTAAGATTTAAACTGTCAGTAAGAGCTTTATTTGTGAGACAGCAGACACGTAATCAGCCCAGACGTAATCACCACATCTCAGCCTCCCGAGCTTGGTTTGGAGGCGGAAGCAGGAAAACGTAACAGCTGTTTCTGTTTGAGTTTTCACCGATACTACGAATCCCTCACAAAAATGTTGCGCTTTAGGAGCAAAAAGACCAGGAAAGATGAGGGAAAGATGCTGCGAGTGCAGTGTTCAGTTCACCTGACAAAGCAAGCCCAGCCCACTTTCACACATACTGTAAAATAAAGTCGCCCACAAAAAGTTAAAAATTAAAGATGGGATGTATGGGTCTTTGAAGGGAGCCGGATCTTGAGGAGCTGTTCCTCTCAAAGAGCCATTAAAAAGACAAGCTTATTCTTCTTCTTTTTTTTGGGGGGGGGTGGGTCAATCTGGGGTAACTGTTTTTTATCAAGGAAGTAATCACCAATAGCAATTACAAGGTAAGAATTTTTGAATAAGTCAAACTTCCTACCCTAACACTCTATCAATATATACTCTATTAATGGAAGTTTTTCTGAAATATTGGTTATAATTTCATTTGGCTTGTGTTTTCATTGTAACCCTCCCATAAGGGGGCTCCATATCCCCATGCTTTGATCACCAGTTTAGATTTTCCCTCAACAAAAAACTTTGCGGCACAACTAAAACTAAGCTGCTACAATTAACTACATGGTGATATATATATATATATATATATATATATATATATATATATATATTTAAAAATATTAAACTATACCTTTCAACTAGCAAGCTGAGCAGGGCAGTTTGATAATGAAAAAAATAGTCATTTGTTACATTTCTCTTTCAGCAGTGGTTCTGATATGAATTCTATTATCTTTTTCCTAATACCTTTTTCTTTTCTTTTGATATAAATGGAATTATTCACAGCTACTTTATGCCAGAAAAGGCTACAATTTTACTTGCAAGGTATCTGCATTCTTGTGAGAAATAAAAAGTATCCTTTGTAACCTCGGCCAGCTTGGGGTCTGAGCTGCCATGCATGCTCAAATGCCATTGGTAGTAACTTTGTATTCAGTGTCTCACCCAAGGATTCTTCTTTTCACCTGTCCCTCCTCTCCTCCCTTCTTTTTTGCTACCTGTGTAACAAAAATAATAATTTGGTGCTGAATGTTATATAACCCTTCTTCCTACTCACCAGCTCCTAGATGTTGGCTGTGCGAGGCTGGACAAGGTTATCAATTTGACTTAGGCTTTTAAGATTTACACACTTTGTACTGGTTCTCCTGTAACCACAAAAATCTTCAAGTAACTTTTTACACGTGCTCAACATGTCTTGAGGACTGATGTTGGGTTTAAAAATTGAGGAACATTCCTTTTCTGATCTCCTTTTTTTTTTTTTTTTACTTTTTTTTTCAAAAAAATCTAAGAAATACAGGCTTAGAAAAATGTTTGACACAAGTTGTTTATCTTGTTTGTCACGTTGTTAATTCAGTGTTTGAATAACTGGTGAAGGGAGTTAATTGGTGGGCCAATGAATTATATGTTTTGATCTAGAAAGGCTTGTTGCTGAATGCAAAACCGATTTTGTGTTGAGTTTTCACTCCATAATTGCAAAGTCCACATACTGTGCTGTACTTTGTAGAAGAAAATGTGTTTTCTTAAGTGTTACACTAAAGCCGTTATTACCAGAAATAACATGAGCTGCTGCGCTTCTGGGAGGGGTTCATTTATTTAGTTCGTTTTTGCTTCAAACTAATTCTAGTCAAATAAGGATGCTGGTGTTACCCCTCAGACCTGGCAGGGGTCATGAAGGTTGTGATGATAACTCCTGTTAATATAAATGAGAGAGGCAGAAG
>JAOXYM010000009.1:4502205-4515825 GCA_028567055.1 Leptatherina wallacei
ATATATGTATATTTATATAAATTGTAGTTTTATTTTCTGTGCATCATTTTCATCAGTGTAAAATCTGAGCTGTGCAATGTAATATGTGCATATGTCTGCTTTCTCACTTTACCTTGCCTTTTTTTGCTTCATATACCACTAATGGTCATGATTGAAAATTATCATGTGTATGATTGGTTGTATGTTTAGATATTTGCAACGTTCTTTATTTGAAAGCACCTTTAATTTCACTGTATAACTGTATAAAGTGACAGTGAAGACATGTTATTAAAGGCGAAAAGTTCTTTTTTGTCTTTGTTTTAATCAATTTCTGTGAGTCACCTGTGTTTGTGTTCCATCCAATATTTTAATGTCAAAATCAGGAAGGAATTTGTGACAAGCCAAGAAAAATGTTGCTTGTTTCAACACGGTCCACAAGCCACAACCATTACATAAGTAAAACTGTCCCAGGTATCAGCAGTAGTTAATTTGGTTTGCTTTTCAGGAATCTTACTATATTTTCCAAACCAATTTTCCAATACAAAATAATATAAAATACATATATGCATCCCTTTTCACAAGAACTCTTTAATTTGCAAACCTAACTAAAGATGACATAATTTAACTGCAAAGTCTTCAAATGGAAAAATAAACAGTTATATAAACAAAAGGGATGTTGAAAAGGACTTTTTGAATGTTTGCATAGATGACAGTCATGTATCACCATGTATTTTCCTTCCTCATAACAGCCTCTCGTGATGCAGTAAGGCTATGTTTCATTATCATTGCTCTGTAGTTAATGGAAAGAGCTTTTTTTCCCTCAAGACCTTGATTTGACTTGAGAGTTTGACAGTTTTATGTCATGCTTTAAAAATGCTTTTTTCTTTTTTGTGAGTAACTTGTCACAATATGTCTTATCTGCAGGGGGAAAAAATAAATTTCATAACGCTATCAGACCCCACTCCTTGAATAAAAAGACAGGCTTGGAGGACTGTTTGCAATATTTTAAAATGTCATTGCTGTAGAAATCGCAACTAAGAGTGGGCTTTCAGAACTTCTAACACCTTTACGCTTTAACATATTAGAGTTAATGTTCTAAAAAAAAAAAGCTTACACTGTCAATCATTGTTAACAAACCAAAACTGACCTTTCAAATCAACATAGTCCTCTTTATGGGTTAAAACTGAAGTTTAAGGAATAGATTTTGATGTAGCATGCATCCCAGGCTATAGCTGATGCTTCATCATCTTTGTGAGCAAAATCAGACAAGGCCTTTACTAACATGAACTGACTTCTTTGGAAACAAGATCAACATTGGAAGGTACAAATAAAATTTGAGACTGAAGTATTGGCTGCATTTCCAAAGCTTGATCCCAGCTACGGCTTTCACTTTTTCCAAAAATCAAGATCAAATGAATCTGAACTGGACACAATGTTCTTAGTAAGTATTTGAATCTTGCCCCATGCCCAACACACACAGCATACATACCCTCATAGAAGGAATGCTCTGAATTCACATTGTCCATGTGGACAACTACAGTGGTAATGGAAAATGTGTCTAGTGGGATGCTGATGCCTTCTGCAAAATAGACAGCGGTAGTTCCATAGTACACAAGATGTAACTGTTAAGTTTATTGTGACTACAGTTCCACCATAAGCTCCTAAATCCCTTCTTGGGAAAAGATTTGTTGCACATGAATCCTGCTGATGGTGCATCTGTAAGTCTCTGGCAAGAGGCCTGCTGTGGCTTACTGTGGCGAATGGTTGACTGTAAGATATTAAACAACATTGAATTTAACTCACTAGCAAAAGCCAGTCCAAATCCCATCGTCAGTGGAGCCTGCAAGAAAGGTTTTGGGATATTTATTCAAATGTCCTTTCTTACCTTTCTGTCTATCAATAGATACCTGGATTTGAACCGATTCTGGGTGATAGTGGATGTTCATGAGTTTGCCTCTCTAGACTATCTGTTTTTGGCTATTTTTGGAAATCAATGAATGTTCAAACAATCACCTCAACCAAATGGCATGACCATTAACCATTTCTGTACCATAGGGTTTGTTTGATCAGTGGGTTTTTGGTGAGTCTGCCATCTAACTTGGTTTGAATGCCTGTAGGTGCAATTTGTTGTCATGTTACAGCAGCGGTTTCTCAAAACTTTCCCAACCTTGTAATTCCAGTAGAATAATTTTTCAGCCCAATACGAGGTAAACCAGGGGTGTCAATGTACAGGGCAACTTGAGCTAAAGTGGGCCAGACCATTAAAAATAACACCATAATTACCTATAAATAATTTTGTATTTATCTTAGTGCATAAAAGTATCAGTCAGATTTTTTTAACACACTTTCCCATTAAATCCAATATTTTCAAACTTTTGAATGGTAGTGTTATCTGCTGACATTCAATTAACTAACCTTGAACTAACACCTGGAAGCCCCCCTGGTGAGGTATTTCAGCCACGCCCCACCAGGAGCAGACCCCGAGGAAGGCCCAGGACATACTGGAGGGATTACATCTCCCAGCTGGCCTGGGAGCGCCTTGGGATCCCCCAAAATGAGCTGGCAAATGTGGCTGGGGAGAAGAAAGTCTGGCTTCCCTGCTCAGGCTGCTGCCCCTGTGACCCGATCCCAGATAAGCTGTAGGAGATGGATGGATGGATGATACTCAAATGCCATGTGCTGGATCGCAAGCCAAATTACTTCAAATGATTTGCATGCACACATCTAAATAGGGCCCTGCGACAGACTGGCGAACTGTCCAGGGTGTACCCTGCCTCTCGCCTGATAATTGCTGGGATAGGCTCGAGCCCACCTGCGACCCTGCATGGATTAAGCGGTACAGAAAATGTATGGATGGACATCTAAATAGCCTATGATTTGAGCACTTACATACTGTGGTTTTAAATGTGAACAAGTTTCTTAGTCTGGAAATTTCCCACCTTCAAACAGATGTTTGAAATTCAAAGAAGTGAAAAAGAGAAATGCCATACACTCCTTGAAAATGAAGCCTTTCTGCTTGTTTTTAAACAAGCTGGATACTCACAAGTTTTCATTTTGGAATCGTGTGTTACACGATGAAAGGAAATAACACAGGCTGTACACTGTTTGATGTTCTTTTTCTTACTGCCACATGAGGCAGCCACAAAAACTGGAAGAAAGAAGCTAAAAATGACCCATGGAAGAAAGCAATGGAGCCTATCCTTACTGCAACCTAACCTACAGTATGCTATAAAAGTTATTAGAGGATTACATTCTAACTGAATATAAATGATTCCTTTGAATAAAGAACAACTACTATATTTGAAAGAATAATGAGGATAATTCAGCATGGATTATTCATCCACAGTAGTTCTCTATTTGCCTTATGATGAAAAAGGAATCCTTCCCAGCTCACACTAAGCGGGCTCTTATCAGCATGATGGCAGTTCAAAGTGTTTCCCATCAGATTTTGAAGATGGAATTTTTTACACTTCCAGTTGTGCTCATAAGGAGGGCATTTGGAATATGATTGTTTTTCAGACTTTGGTGGTGTATTTTTTGATTTATTGCTTTTGTCGTCAAAAATGGGATTCTGGAGAGCTGCATTTCTGCCCCTCTGTGCAACAGTCAGCTATGACAAATCAAGCCTGCCTTTTCAACAAGTTTTAGGATTAGTCCTACATGGATAAGGGGGAAGATATAATCTGCACATTTAGAAACTGACTTAACACGGACAGTGTGTTGCTGCAGTTTGAGATCTTATAGGTGGCTATAAAAATGTGATGCATATATAGCCATTAATAAAATGCTTTATGTCTTCTAACAGATAGCCACTAGAGCTTATATAAGATGGTGTTTGATGTGAAGACTTTTCTATGGTTTGTCTCATTTTAAAATGCTCCATGAAAAAATCCTCAGTGAAGTGGGACTCCATTGTGTTGTCGATTTCAGCATGCTGCATGTGGATATTTTTTTCTGCAGTGTATTTTCAGCATTATATCCATAATACTTGGTGAAAAGTTGACTGCAAATACCGTAAATGAAATAACACTTCATACTACAGAAGAACTGATAAACCGTAATGGCAGATTGAACAAATTCTACTTTTAACCTGTGGAATGTGTTCTGAGAATTGTTGAGAATTGAGCTTATTACACAGTATAGTGCCATGCATAGAAGTAAAAGCGGTAACACAGGACTTAACCATTCAGCAGCGAGGAATAAGGACAGAAAATTGACAAAATGACATCATCGGAGTGCATTTAACACAACAATCTGATTTTCAATTAAAAGTATTTTCTAACTTGAATTCATACTAATTCATATTATAAATTCTCTATTTGTATCTTTTTTTCTTCAAGTCTATTACAACTTTATTATCATTATTTATATTATTTGTTGTTTCAGTCTCAGCAGCAGTTATTTGGAGGCAGCAGTAACAGTTGGGTTAGCAAAGGGTGGAACATACCGTTGGTAATTTTATAAACACAGCAAGTCTTGATAAAAAAATATGGACTGATGGGGGGCCTGTACACCAGAGCTCTACGTATAGCAACGCCCCTGCTGCCATGTGAATGGATCTTGGAATGGCTGTCAGACAATATCTGCAAAAGTCAGTGGAATGTCATTTGTTGAAAATGGTTGGTGGAGACTGGACACTGAAATTGAGCTACAGTAGAGAAATGTCAGGCTGTGAGGTTATGACAACAGTTATGTTCTATAACTGTAATTCTATAACTGTAGTTTATTTACTGTGGGTCAGCTGCTGTCTTGTGGTAGCAGAGCACAGCTAATGTATTATTAAATGTAAAGCAATTGAAGTCTATCAGCTGTACTGTCCGCATCCCCTGTGTCCTCAAGTTCACCAGAAGGTCTCAACAGCATTACACGCTAATCCACATATACATGACTTCCCCTCGGTCTCATGTTGCATCTCAACATTTTCACTGTCATTTGCAGTTTGTCAAAAAGCCAAAAGCATGAGAGAATGACATGTTGGTGTGAGTTAACGGTCTGATGTGCTGAGGAACTTTTATGAAGAGGCTCAGAATTTCATAAGGACCTATTAAACTCATTTCCCGCTATGTCATAATTTAGTGGAAAGTTGGGACTCCAGCAGAGTACAATTCAATATTTATCCTTTTCATCCTGTGCAGCCCTTCTCTTCACATACTGTCTATGTGAAGTTTTTTATTCCAAGGTTTACAGAGAACTTGCTATGGCCAGTGTGGAATTTCTTAAATCAAATGGTAAACCTGTGAAATAACATGATTTATTTTCAGTCAGAGCTGTGTTCGGAGCCAGAAGTGTCAAACTGACTTTCCCTAATCAATGATACAGGAGAAACAGAGCTGCTACAAGTGTTTTTTCTTCTCTCGCTATTTTTAAAAAAAAATTTATTCAATTTTGGAAAACATACACACAAAGCATATGATAAAGAATAAATGTGTTCGAGAGACCTAAAGCTGCAACTGATGCACAAGTCATTGGTTTTTCTTGCCATTTTCCATCCTCCAAGCCACCAGAAACATTGGATTTTTTGTTTCCCTCACTATCACCTTCTCAAATTTCTGTCTCCAAAACTGTGAAAATCTTGTGCAATGACATAGGTGCCATCTGTAACTTATGGACTATGTGATAAACATAACAAGACATTTTCACCTTCTTCATCGTGTGACATGCAAACATAAAAATAAATTTGATCTTGCAGAGCCACAGCATGGGAAACCACTGAAATCTGGCATGGCACAATTAATATTGGGAACAATTATCAAGGTGTTAAAGATGTGTACAGATATTTCTCATGTTTTTATTTTAGTTATTACCTCATCTTTTGGATTTCCATTATTCTGCCACTTACTTACCTTATCTCTCATATATTCTGAAGTTTTATTTCTTCTCCTTTGATACTCTACTTTCTGATGTAGTTTGAGGAGTATAAACTTTTTTTGTTGAGGGGGGTTATGCAGAAGTCAACTACAAGCTCCATGGTCTATTGGTCTGATATTTAGGAGCAGGTGGTTTTGCTCAAACCAGTCCATAAAATCAGCAAGACCCCCCCCCTCCGCCCGATGCAGCAGGTACTGTAGATGATGGTATCATCTATGCCAGGTCTGTAGGCGAACTGCAACGGGTCCAGGGTAGAGCTCACCTGGGTGCGAAGATGGCCAAGACAGTCCTCTCCAAGGTTTTCATCAAATGGGAGTGTACTGACATCCAGTTGCTAGCGTGTGATGCAGTAAGTAAAATGATACTTGGCTATAATGTAATACGGTGTTCCAGAAGCAAACGTAAAGTGCGGTTTCTTAACCTGCTCCAAGAACGTGAATAAATAATGTCACTGTGCCATCAAAACCAGTCAGAAATGTAGATTTTTATGGTCAGAATGTTATTTTAATTCAAGGTGAGTCTATTGCATCATATTTCATAAAGACTAATACGATGATGTATTTGAATGAAAATGTATCTTGAGACATCTGTCAAAAAATAACTCACTCAAAAAGGCAGTCCAGTTAAAAAAACAAAACAAATGTGAGGCTCAGTAAAGTTGGATGAATGAGATTATGACTTTACAGCTGAAGCCAAAGTTAATGTTTGCTGGACTTATGGGTGCAGTTAGGTGGGGAGTCAAATTTAAAAGGATCTAAGGTGGGAACTTGCAACAGCAGCAGATGGACCTGCAGTGATGCTCTGCATCACAAGGGCTCTACACATGTGTTCCTACTCAGCTATGTGCACGTCTGTGTGTGTGTGTGTGTGTGTGTGTGTGTTATTGCTCCATGGCTCACCTTTGGCTCCAACCGTGCCAAACTCTACGGGTCGTTACAGCAGTTTTAGGAATGACAAGCAGGACAGTGATGGATTATCATGGGTGTGAACGCTTGTGTATGAGTGTGTACATGTCTGTGCAAACCAGGTCACCTCCACTCCCTCTTGACCTTACCCACTTTTCTCTATACCTCCTCCCTCCTTATGTCTGTCCTTTCTCTCCTCCTTCACAGCAGTGGCTTTCTTCTAAGGGTTTCATCACACAAAGCCACCACTATTTGTTAAAATTCCAAATCAGCTGAATGCACCCAAAATACAGAGAATGTGAGAGGTTTACTTGCTATTTTATCATCTTTTCAGTTCATTTTTATTCATAAGTTCATTTTTATTCACTGATAAGTAGTTTGCACTAAAGCAGTGTGGATGGATCTAATGGCTCTTTCCCACCAGCCCCTAGTCAGCTCTGCCTTCATTCAGCCGACACCACACTACCCCGGTTTCGTTTGTTTTCCAATTACAATAGAAGGCAATAGCGGCTGTCTTTAGTGTGGGCGGGGCCATCATAGTGAGGTTTTGTGAAGTCATTTGTTTGTGACACACATTGGACAACAACAATAGAGGAAGTCGAGCTCACGATTTACCTGCTGTTCGTTATGTTGCTCACAGTTAGAAAAAGATTTTTGGGATCCCATCTCTTTTTGCTCTGCTTCTGCTGCTGCTAATGTTTTCTCTTGCAGCTTTGGGTTTGGTGCGGGAGTCGCACTCATGAGTCATTCCGTGATATCAGATTCTGGCCAAAAATGGCCTGCAATCTGCACATGTCACCATTTTCCATTTCCCTTCAGAACCTCAATGGATTAGGTGCTAAAAGTGTATTTACTCGCCCCGGGAAAATTGTAATGTGAACACAAACAATTCAGGTGGTGTGGTGCTGGGCTGGGCTGACTAGGTGCTGGTGTGAAAGGGGCATTATACTACACCGCTAGTCTAAACGTATTTGTTTCCATGTGTTGGGTGAAATAACTCCAAGCAGTTTGCTCAGCTGTGGCAGAAATGTTAAAACCAAGTGATATTGGAGCTTCTGCTCTGATAATCTTAACAGGGAAGGAGTGAAGTGAATGATGTGGTTATGTACAGTGTTTTTAACCCAGATATGACAAGCTTGTATTTCATCACTTTCAAGTTAAGGAAATTACTTGTTTGAACAACTCGGACAGGTTTAGGAAACAATCATATTAAAGATTGAAATTCATTGTGGGTTTTTTTTGTGTGTTTTTTTTTTACAGCTTCAGCATCACTTTCTTTGATGCCATTTAGCTGGTTAACATGATGACATGGCAACACATCAATCAACAACACTTTGCAGCACTCCGTTGCTACCACAGTTATAGCAGTAACATTATATTTATATGTGACCGAGTTATGAAGGATAAGACAGGGCACAGAAAATATTTTTTTTGTGGATCTTTTATTCCCCGACTGTACTCAAAGAAGCACAATATCAATTTTATAGTTTTGAGCCAGAACGTTTAGAAATAATAAAGGAATTACATGATAAGGAATAAAGAATGCCATTTTAACAGCTTCACCGGGACGCGGCGAGTAGCTAGTGATCCAAAACAGCTGTAGCTATAATACCATATCACTAGCTCAGCCTAAAACATCTGTACCATTCAAGATTTCCATACTAGTAATAGACAACTGTATTCATTTAGTAGAGACAGCAATAGATAAACAATATTAATCTCAGTCATTATAGAGAACAGTAGTGACCTGCCCCAAATATGTGACTTACATCTCACATTTCACAATTATCTCACAATAAGTGCATTTGTTACCGAACAAACATACATTCATGAATTAAATGCATTGTAAACATTGTCTAAAGAACTTCAAGTACTATAAACAAATCATTAACTCACCAGTTTGCGGCCTGCACGCTAGGACACACACACTCTCACAGGATTCAACACAGCAAGATATCTCACCTCTGGGGAAAACGGAAGCATATACAAAATAGATCAAAACATAAGGTAAACAACTTTAAAATCTGTCAGGAAACTGTTACAACTTACACCAACCTGCTCTTCAGTGCTGCTCACAGCGTGGTTAGCCCTTAAAAACACGCACACGTTGGATGTTTCAGCAATCTACAAAAATATTCAGAAATACAGTTATATTAAACTTAGCCTCCTAGGCTAACTAAGCTCTCTGAGAAACACATGGGACAATATTTGGAGCCTGTTGTGGTATTTTAGAATATTTACCTCGCCTTTAAACAGCCACACATACGTCTGCACCCCCTTGTTCTCCAGTACTCCTGCTCACAGCATGCAGTATGTGACAGAAACCTACATGCATGCATGCTGTAGCCTGGAGCTGCTCTTGAAAGGGCAGTGTCACCGAAATACCCCATACACAGTTATCACAGTACCAGCTTTACAATTAGACCTTATATAAACAGGTGAACAATTTACAGTTAGACACAATAATTTTCAAACTGAGAAATGTTTAATATTAGTTCACTCGGCTACATATATAACACACTCTTATCTGAAGAAATGAGGCAGCACTGTGGGGATCATGTTTTTTATTTCTCAAGTACATTTAGCACAATTTCAGGTAAATACCTCTACAAATACCTGAATTTATGACTTATAAAAGTCTGCGAGACTGAAAGGTTGTGTGTCTGAGAAGGTGGTCAGCAACACAGGAGGAGCACAAGGGACTGTACTCTCACCATTTTTCTTCACCCTGTACACCTCAGACTTCCAATAGAACTCTGAGTCCTGTTATCTGCAGAAATACTCTGGTACTCTGCAGATGTAGAGTGAATCAATTATGGACAAGAGGCTGAGTAAATGGAACTGTTCAGTGAGTTAGAGAGATTGTAGTGAAACAATCCCCTCATCTTTAATACAAACAAAATAAAGAGATGATTGTGGATTTTAGGAGGAACCAGAGCAAACAAAACACTGTTAACATCCTGGCAGAAGAGGCGGAGGTGGAGGAGGAATACAAGTTCCTTGGAGTTCCACTGGACAACAGATTAAACTGTAAATGCAACACAGAAGCCATCTAGAAGACAGACAGAGCAGACACTACTTCTTAAAGAAGCTAAGATCATACAATGTTTGCACCAAGATGTTGCACACACGCTTATGGGTTTGTTTGTTTTTACCTTTGGGCTAACTGTGTATTATTTACATTTATGACTTACATAAAACTGTTTCAAACATGGTGTTGCATAACTATATGATTTGGTATAGGGAAGAGGTGAAAGGCATTACATTACAAACTCTCAGGTTCCAATCTAAGATTGGTCAACAACGTTTTACTTCACCTGAACGTTACCCTGTACAAAACTATAGGCAATATTAAATATACAGACTAGCAATTTTTTTTATTATTATACATTTTCATTCCTTTTACCTAACTGAAGCTGCTTTTTAATTGTTTCTGGAGATGCATTAAATGTCTATATTTTCGAGGACTGCATGATTTTCTGATTAAGAAGCAGGAGCTCTTCATGGTGAGAGGCGTTATGTCAGGTGTCATCAGGTAGATTGGATGATGACTATGTGTAGTATTATGCAAGGACTCAGCAGAGTGGTGTCTCAGTTTCTCTGACAGAAATGTGGATCTTGGGAAGGTTTTTTTTCTTAGTTTTTGTGGTTGTTTGTTTCATGTATATTCATGGGGGAAAAAATCATGCCCTGGGGTGGCAGACCAGCCAACTGAAACAGTGGGCGGTTGTCTGATGGGCCGGTCAGCACAGATGTGAAAAGTATAAATCTGCTCCATGCTGTTATATCCTGTATCTCTGCTACAGACCGCTTGGCTGGCTCCTTAACACAAGTGTGTGTATGTGAATGTGCTACATGCTCATTCAGGACCCCTAATTTGTCACCTCCCATCTCAGTTTTTTTTCCCACCATTTCTACGTTGGTACAGTCTGCTCTTCACACTGAATGCTGAAGTGACAGCGTTCTGTATAAATTTGTGAAAATGTCATCCTAACAAGCAGTATGCTGCTTTCAATGCTGTGACTGAAGAATCAGACCTATGAATTTAGCACACATACAGCTTGACAGCTTTCGTTTGCAATGAAAATGTGTTCAAACTTATTGGTTTTGGTTTGTACTGGATCAATATGGCCCAGCTACTCATACTAACATCAGAAGCCCATTGTGTTAAGTCTCTGCATCAGGGTGCTTTTGCTGTCAAATTCATACTGCAACAACATCCCTATAAGGCCCAGTTATCATGTGAGACATGCTAACAAAGCTGAAAGGCTCTGTGCACAATGTAGCAGATCAATCCAATCTATTTGAAATCATATGGTGAGTGTGTCTTTGTGTTGATGTGGTTTTGTAGTTCCAACAATCTCATACATATCTAAGATTGTTTTGCCAAGTGTATGCCCTTCCAGGAATGTTTTTAGACTTCTGATCTATGACTGGAATACATAAAAACTCAACTTCATGTTGGCTCCAGTCATATTTTTTTTTTAACTTGTCTTGTCCAGCTTTATAGCAAGCAAAATGATGGACTAGCTGCTGTGTTTTGCTGAGCAAATTTGCTTTGCCAAGAGGAGTTTTATAAAGCTTTATAAAGCTCCTCTTGGCAATCTCTTTTTTAAAGAAAAAAATATGTTCTTTTATTTGTTTGTTTACTTTGAATGGTTGTTTGTTACTGAATTTATATAATATTGCTGGACCTGAGTGGAGGGGACAGAAAAGGGATAGAAGAGAGCACAAAAGAAAAGGAGAATAAACAAAAACAGAGGAGACAAAGACACATCCGATAGAAAACACTGGCCTTTCAAAACCACAGACACTGGACAAGCTACTACACCTGTACAGAAACACAACAAAGAACCACAGCCCCCGGAGGACAAAGCCAACAACCATCAGGAGCATCAATGAGAGATAAACAAGCTGAAAAAAAAAACACTTTTCGCAACTAAAACCAGATTACCAGAAATACACACAAAGAAAACCCTGAAAGTATTAGGAAATAAAGTTTACAGGACAACACAGTCACTGTCAGCATGCAGAATGTACGGAGTGGAGACGGTTCAAAGACGAGGAATCATGCAGATGTGACATCACCTGCACAAAAGTCACAGGCAGGCCAGAAGTACCCCGAGACCTAGGCAACCAACAGCCACCCTGGAGCACAGACCCCAGCCACCACAACACGAAGACGACCCTGCATCCCCCCAGGAGGTGGCAGAGGGAGGCCCCAGAGCCCCAAGAGCCCAATAGCATGATTTCGAAGTGTGTGTTGCTTGCAATTAAAATTGAGGGGCTGTAACTGCACAGTGCTGTGGGCGAGGCCACACAAGCAGCCCCACCTACTATACACTACATGGCACGGCCCCCAGAAGGTGTTTGTATGTTTTCAGTATTTCTTCTGTTTTGATGTAATTGAAATTGAAAGGTGAGCGGCCGCTGGGTGCAGCAAACAAGGCCACCCTGATGGCCCCCCTCGCCACACCTAGCATGTGCACACCTCCCAACACTCTGCATGGGCCTGTTATAGAGAGCGGGGGAGGAGAAGGGTCTTAGGATGTAGGTCCAGAGGGAAGTGAACTTCCCTCAAGAAGGTGAGCTGCTGGCGGCAATGGGCACCCTCGTGTTCTGGGGCCCCCAAAGAGTACGACAAGCCAGGAGCAGCTGTCACCACAACCAGGGCACGCCGCGACTGCAGCCAAAAATCTGCCACCGGCCCCAGAAGGCACCCACCCATCACATGCCAAGGGGAGAAGATGAGGAGTGGGAGGGGGGCAGCAGGAGACCCCAGGCTCAAGTTCACACAAGTGGCAACCTGAGAAATATGAAGCTTATGCGGAAGCACCAAAAATTGCAGTTGCCCCGTCATCTACTAAGTGCTGGCCCCAAAACAGAGCAAATCCCCATTGACTCCCATGTTAAAAAGGCCAACTTCACAGTAGTGTTGGTTTCGTCAATGGAAATTATGACGAAATACCGTCGTCAACATACCTTTATCACGTGATGAAAACGAGACGAGACGTAAATGGTGGCCTTGTGACAATAACTATAATTAGATATATAATGCAATATTTTTGACGAACAAAAATGAAACTAAATGTAGCTCACAAAATAAAAACTCTGCTAAAATGTCTCCTCATTTCCGTTGACTAAAACGAGACGAGACAAGACAAGATGAAATAACACGAATGTTTAGTCGTTTTCTGTTTCCTTGGCTATGCGTCGCACTGCTCAGACGCAGGCAACGTGACTTCCTCAATCCCCTCTCCAGACTCCCGGCATCATTTAGATGTGGTGGGTCAAATACGTTATTGGTTGGAATCGAGGCCTGGTTAACAAGTGGAAAACAAAACTATGTAAAAAGATGGGGAGAAATGTGGCCATAAAAACACCACAAATCTAAAAAGACATCTTAAGATCTTCCATGATGAAATCGAGGTAATGTTAAGGCATTAACATAACGTCACTTTCTATTTGACTCTGTCCAGAGATGTCTAGCGTCTGTATGTGTGTGTCTAGCGCGCCGTGTGTGTGTAGCTTGTGTGTGTGTGACTAGTGTGTGTGCGTGTGTGAGAAAGAGTGTAAAGTGGGTTTATCCAAACTATCTGCTAAAACTGTTATATTTTTGTGTATCCAAAACAACACACATAATGATATACTAATTAGCTCTAACTGGGAGCTAATTTAGTCAAGAGATTTTAACAAACAACCTCTGACCAGTGCAGCTCAGTCATGTGAGTCCACTGATTCTAAACAGAGGTTCTTAGATCCTACTTCCTACCTGACTGACTGACTGACTGTAATGCCCCTTTCACACTAGCACCTACTCAGCCCGGCACCACACCGCCCGGTTTGTTTGTGTTCCCATTACCATTTT
>JAOXYM010000009.1:4524388-4536741 GCA_028567055.1 Leptatherina wallacei
TTGTTTACTTTTGTTTTTAATTCTTCTTAATGCTTTCTGCACCTGCTGTAATGATTCTAATGTTTGTATGTAAAGCATCTTGAATTGTCCTGTACATGAAATGTGCTTTACAAATAAACTTGCCTTGCCTTGACTGCTTCCTTAATAAATTGGAGGAAAGGTATGCTGTATAGAAAAAAATCCCAATACTAAGCTTCACATTGTTAGTTTGTTTGTTTTTTTGTTTGTTTATTCCTGCTATTTCAATTTCAATTAACCTATTTAAGAATAGGGACTATGCATATTAATGTACATATTCATGTAAATATCCAAGATTATAGCCAATGACTAATTTCCATATTTGTACCCTAGGCAGATGAATTTAAAGCATAACATGCACTATATTTTGTTGGTGAAAAAAACTATTTTAATCATTTTCTGTCTAACAAAGATATTCTTGCACATTTGCCCAACCTTTCCACCAAAGCAATTTTATGTATGTATTTATTTTGCAAGCCTTTAGTTTTTACCCTCAACGTTGGAAAGGATGATAACATGTGGCCCAGCCTTTCTATATGGGGGACTCAGTCTGTGGAGATAGGCCTGGCAAAGCGGTAACAAAATAATCCTGCTCACTGCAGGCACACGATATATGCTGAATATGCAGTTGTACATGGTTCAGCAATTTATTTTGTTTTGTTTTGTTTAAGGCCAATGTGTCTCTGTCACTCAGGGGCCACCACATCAGTTGTGTTATTGCATGAATTTGACAGGCAGAGATGCTCCAGCAACTGTCCAGAAAAATAAAAATATCTGTCATTCAAATATCTTCCATGGTAAGGCATTAGAAAAGAGGCAAAATATTTAATATCCTATTATATTAGCTAGAGTTCTGTTTTGAAGTGTCTGCATTGCAGCTGATGAAATACACATTTTATGCTAGTTTAGCTTACCTGCCTTCAAGCAGGCATGGAATGAGCCACAGTAAATAGTCTAATTGGTCTAGTCTGTTTGCTTACTGCCTTAACTGTTAAATAGATGGAAATCAGATTCACAGCATTGTCTCACTCTGCCTGAAACCGTTAAACTAAAACATAGAGGTATAAAAACCTACGACGACACTATAGTGAATCATAGTGTCAAAATTGTTCTGTTCGTTTTGAATGAGTTACAGACAGCATAAAATGGCAGCACTAGCTACATGAAATATGAATTAGCTGATAGTATCTTAGCATCTTAGAGTGAGGAAGAGTGGTGATGTTGAATAAAAATGAAGCATGTGGAAAAGCAGAGATAATATGCACCATGTTGGTCTTGATTTATTTGGGCATAAATCATGTCAATTATGCTTTAAATGCTTGTCTTTATCTTCATCTGATATTCATCATCTGAAGATCACAGTAAAACCTTACCTGGAAAACCCTTTACAACTATAGCCAATCTCATTACCTACTTATACTGACTCTTGGTCAGTGGACTGTTGCGTTGGTTTTAAATGTACAGGGTGACCTTAAAACGTCAAGCATATGGGTCGCTTGTGCTGGTTGTTTCACAGGATGGTTTGCAGAAGCAAGTGAAAACAGGAGTCTGCCAAAGGCCTTTTACCAAGATGGACACAGGAGTTGTACAAATTCTTAAAGAAAAAAAAAAAAACTTTTTTTAACTAGTAGAAACATATATGTGCTCCAGTGAAATTCTGTTTTTTAGTTCTGTTCTCTTGTGTGCACCGAACAATACAAGTAATGTCAGCGGGATGGGAATTAGCAGATTCCACTGTCATTTTGTAATTATTTATTGCGTTCAATCATTGAACAATATTGCTAAATGGGTTTATGTTAAAAGTATAAGAGATACTACTTCCATTTTGCAACCAATAAGTAACCCGCCTCAAATACCCCAAACTTTCTTTCATTAACCAAAATTCAGTTTGAAAGATGAGAATAAATGAAGCAGTGTTACACCATTGCTTTAATTAGTATAGACTCCTGAGAGTGTTCAATAGTTCATTCTTTGAAAACCTTAATTACTGATTCATCACCTCTTGAAATGCATCCAATCATAATTTGGCTGATACAGAGAAAAATAAACTGGAATGAAGGGTAGTTTTATGATGTTTTGCATGAAATTATTCCACCATAAACTCCAAGAGTTGCTTTATGTTCCAAGGATGAGACCATTCAGTCTATCAGAGTGTACGTCTTTGTGCTTTCTGTAAGGAATTCATCTTGTTACCCTGTAGCTTTTTACCTTGAACATTACATCTGCCGCTAAACCAATCCTCCTCTGCAAGGTCCCTCTGTGCCTGAACTCTCTAATACAACTGAAAAGCAGGAGGAGGGATGACCCTCAGGGGCCAACTCAAAGCAATTCTTTTGCAAGAAAATTGAGGAGATGCTGTGTGGGGGGCTGGAGGCAGTGGGCAATCATCTCCAGTAGGTTAGATGGATAATGCAGTGTTGCTGAAAGCTTTGGTCAGACTCTCACTATATCTGGCTTCACTAACCATTGGCAGGCTCGAGCATTTACATCAGCAAATGACTCACAGAGGATGGAGTTGCTCTCTTTTAATGTGGATTGTACTGTGGGACTGATGATAGCAACCAACCTAGAGCTTGTGAATGTAGAGGAAACAGCCTCATTCTAAAAGGATTGTGTTGTTTTAGTGTTGATTTTTAAAATCAAACAATAGATATGTAATTTCAAAAACACAAAATACAAGTACAGATTACTACTTTGGTGTTGTAGTCCTGCAATTATGCTTTGGCTTGATTTTGGTTATATAAATCAGCTGATCTATATTTGTATTGAATACAGTTTCATTAGGAATTTACTGAAGGGTTTCAAAGTTATAGGTTGAATTGCAGTTTTGAATGAAATTTGAAGTTTGAAGCCAATGTTCAGTGTGAATGAGCTAGAAACAAAGCCAGTTGTCCAAAGTACCATGCAATCTATTATACCTCCACGATTACACTCTACTTGTTTTGTTTTTTTCCGTTGTTGTTGTTTTAATCCTAAACACTGCATGAAAATGAAATGCCTAATGAGATAAACTCCATGCTCATGAACAAAATATTTTTGGTTTTATATGTGTCAGATCCAGATTTATGAGGCAGCTAGAAATACTTGAAATGTGTCTTGGGACTATAACTGTTTTTGGCAAAGCACATATTGGAAAGTTTGAGCCAAAGAATAATTTAAAAAAAAAACTAAAAATAATAGAAAACTGAAAGCACATCTCTTTGTCAGATGATGCAAGCAATAGACACACTGACTCTCACAAACATTTACTTCTCATGTATTAAGGTTGGCCCATAGATAACAGGAACACAAAGAGTATTCTAGTTCAACGCTGGACCAGAAAACCAATCTTTAACAACAAGTCTTTTTTACTTCCCTTAGAAATGTTCATATAACTGCAAAAAGAAATCAACAATAAAACTGCTGTGTAATCAGCTCATAGAGCAACAGAAACTCTGCCAGCTTTTAGATTGCTCTCTTATGTGTTCTTTTGAATTGTATATTGTTTGTACCATCTAATCCATTGTCTTTTTTGGCATTGGAAACGTTGTTAGGCTTAAAAAGACTTTTTTGGAAATGTTTTACATGTTAAGGCTCTTAAATATGTAACGGTCTGAATAACTAGTGAACCCTGCTGGGTTTTCTCCCATCACCAACATCTGAGCCAATAAGACAGCAACATAGCAGCATGTGCTTTGTCTTTCTCAGTTATGTCAAACAGAGGTGGTCTGACCGTAGTCTTGATTATTAGTTGCTTTTCAATTTTTTTTTTCACTTAACATAGTCTTATTGTTGTCAAAGGACTGCCTGTTTTGGAGAAATTAAGATTACAAATTATGTTCAAGTTAACCATTGCCTTTCTGTTGTAACTGTCGACTATATTCGCCTTTTCCAGCACTCATTCGACACACTGAACAACCAATCAGACTGAGAACTTTAACTGACTGGGCAACCAATACTGCAGGTTTAATAGTTCAAAGATAAGCCTGACAACTTATTGCCAGCTTGGTGCATACATCTAGTATATTGTTCAGAAGATGGCAAAGCGAGGAGACCCAGCTGATGGCCTGTTATTGGCGCTGGCTCTTCATTTTAGTTTCATCTATAATAGCCATAAGCGACCTTACTCAGATGTTCATAAGCAAAATCAGGTTATCAAGTTCAAAACCATACTGTATGCATTGCTAAAAAGTTTGTGTTATTGGCAAACAAAATATATGTATATACAAAAGTTTACTGAAGTGCTCTCAACTTGATTTTTCTACTTTACTTGGAGTTATTGCTTTAATTTGTTGTCTACAATGCAAGAAGCTTTGTGCCAGAGTATTCCTTTATTTTTTATTCCTGCTGACAAAGGGAAAGACGTTTAGAAAGCAAGCGCCTTCAGGCCAAGGTAGGTATGTTGCATGAGTGTGTGTGAGTGTTCTTTGATATGTGATACAATATACTGCTGAGTATGTTGCTGGGAATCGTCTCTCCAGCCTATCATGCATTCTGCTGCCAAGACTTGGCTCTTGAGAGGGAAACCAGGGGTAAAAAATGCTTTTTTTAATATGAATATAAAGTGAAGAAAACCAGTTTTCTTTTATTATCTCTTAACTTAGTCTTTTTCAAGGAAATGTGAGTATGAGGCATATTTTACTCATGCACCCGCTCTAGTTTGATACAGACTGTTTTTGACTTCAGACAAAAAGAAAAAGAAGGATTGAAGGGGAGTCTGTGGCTCATTGATCTTCTATAGCTCACCACAGAGCTGACTGTCATTTGTTTTCATGCAGAGGTTAGCTAGTGCACAATGGAGGTGGATGTAGAATCAAAATCCCATTATAGATCATCCTCTTGTTGAAACTGTTTTGGTGTTTTTGTTTTATAAGATGGTATTGATTTTGGGACCCAAATAATGAGAATATGTGTTCAACGACAATTCAGGGTCCAAAATGACAGAAAGCATTTAGGAACATTAAACCTACTGATTACAAAATACCCAAAGAAACAGTTGTGTAAGGTTTTGAGGATTAAAGACTCTCTTTTGTCATTAATTAACACTCCTAAAAACTCATCTCTGCATCTAAGTAACATGTTTAGCCAATCTTTTTCCATGAAAATAACCTTTTTAAATCATAAAATTGCTTGAATATATTTGAACACCTTTGCCTCGTTTAGTATGCACATAACAATATATATATGTAAATTGGTTCTCACCTTAATATCAGTTGTTACCTGAGTGCCTACTCAATCATTGTAAAACCAGAGTATATGGTATACAGCAGCAAGATACAGTATTGGAGGAACTTAGCCTTGCATGTTGAAAACAACACTAAAGGTGGCGGTGAAGATGAAATTGTACAAGATTGCTTACAAGTGAACGTATTGTAAAGGCAGTGTTTGTATTTATGGCTCCTTCAACAAGTCATCCAATTATAATCTGTTCATACTCTCAAATATTACTCACAGATTCACAAGCTCAGACTTGGGGTTACAACCATTGGAGTACACATCGTCAGCTGTGTCTTCAACATCAACAGGTACTTCAGCCAATGGTGGAGGGATAAGGTGGCTTGGGGTGGTCGTGGTCACCTCACGTGGAATCCTGGCCACCCCATGCACTCAAGCGGCAAACTCCAACGGTTAAAACTGAAGCCTATGCGAAATGCCAAAAAATTGCAGCTCACCCCTCCTCCACTAAGGGCTGGCTACAAAAGGGAGTCAATCCCCTTAGACTTCCATGTTATAAAGGCCAACTTCACAGCAGAAATAAACATGTGTACAGCCTGGTACAAATCATTTTTTTTTTAGGTTTAATAGGTCAAGTTTACCTTCATTACAACTGTGGGGGAAGTGAATTTTTTATAGCAAATCGCTTTATGTTATTTAATCTTGAAATTGTTCATAATTAGGGGCGTTTCCTTTTGATTGACATGTTCCAGATATCTGGCGGCAAGGAGGCAGAGGGTAGCACAACCGTTAGCTGGTTTACTCCTGTTAGCTCCGGGTTAGCTTGTTTAGCTCTTAGATCCAGGCAGCTCAGAGCTTGATGGGTGTCAATCATCTGTCTCCGCCATCACAGCCCCCTTTTCAGTGCCTCCTCTTTGCCCATTTTTGTATTTTTGAGAGTTAAGAGACGTGTGACGCTGCCAAGATGGCGACGATATGAACTGGACAACGAGTCTAAATTCAGATCTTCAGAAACCTACGAAGAGGGGCCATCCATTTTTGTTACAGTCAATGCCTGCACTGCATCTTAACTGTGCACAAATCCTATCTTCAGATAATTGGCACTGTTAGAGATTCACCTGACAGTGGGAGCTGTCCAGACTCAACCAAACAATAGATAATCTAAGGGGGCCATTTGCCAACAGGCATACCAGGCAAAATGCTTGTGTCTGTGTATTCCTGATGACAGAGAGTGAGCTCATGATGCTGCTGATTGCCATAATATAAGATAAACATCTCTCCTCAGCTGAGTAGTCATATTCATATATACTCATATAATATTATCTATTCTTGTCCACCACTACATGCATTCTAAATATTGTCGAGGTGTGTGGTTTAGTTGTTTTAAACAATCCTGTATTTTTCTAGTGAGACATGTATGCTACCCCTAAATAATGACGGATCCATCCTGGTCACCGTACTGAAAATTTCCTGGCTCCGGCCCTTTATTACATGACAGCCTCTGTTGAGGCAGGCCCACCACAGGCTGGTCAGTTCGGGTTGTGTGTCAACTCCTTCTATTGTGTTGGCCAGCTGATTAATTGCTCTCCTCTGGGCTTGCCCCTTGATCACAAATTCCTTGAGCAGCCTTGTGGTGGAGCACGCAACAAAGCCTCTACAGCCAACCTCTACTGGGAGCACCTCCGACTTCTATCCTTTCACTTTGGCTTCAGTTACTGAGTTTGAGCCTTTTGCACACAAACACTCTCCTGTGGCCTCTTCCAGTGTGATAGTAAATTCAAATTAAAAAGTAATGTACACTGATACAAGTACTTTGAGGAAAATGCAAAATTGGAGTAGGCATTATTGCTAAGATTGCCATTCAGCATGCCACAAAGTTGTAAGGAAGGAGTAAGGAAGGGTGGCCAGATAGTGTGTAGCGCAGTACAAAGTATAACCATGGGTCTTTGTGCAGCCTGGGATCTAGATCAACATACATTCCATCAGTGTCACAACAGCAGGTTACTAAAACACTTTTCTTACTTCTGGATTAGGTTAAGAAAAAGAACTTTGATAGAGTTAGAAGAGATAATTGAGGGAAAATATATTATATTTGCAATGTGAATGTCAGCTTCATGGACATGATTTAACAGACTGCCATGGTTACGTATGAACACAACATGCCAGACAAATTTCCTTAATTTCCTGAGGGGTGTTCCCCAGAGCTGGATTAAGGGAAAGCCTGGTTTATCTCGCTAGCCTGGTTCATCTAAGACAGAGTTCCGTTCCATCAATGTGGCTTATTTGAATGCCTGCTGAGTAACCATGGTAACTTGTGGCGCAAAACTAGCCTGGTCCTGGACAGGCTAATGTTCAAGCTTAGCTTAGCTGCATCTCAAAGAATGTCTGATGAGCTCAAACAGACTCACGAAATAAAAGCTCAACCTGAATTCTGTGCTCCAGCCAGTCATGTCCTGTATAATAATAATAATAATAATAATAAAACAACTTGTGGTTATAATACCACTTTCACTGTCTCAAAAAAGATAGCGATAATTTGTCATTTTCAAACATTGTCAGGTCATGGCACCCACTGTGAATGTAAATGTATAGACAAATTTCTAATACACTTTGCATGAACCAAACAATAATGACGTGTTGAAATGTTAATTTATTCATCTTTTTCAAGCTGTGGAGAGAAAACAGAATTAAATACAGTTCAGACCAGGACCTTCTCCTTTGTCAGAATTTATACTTACATCCCTCTCCAGTTTCATAATCTCTAGCTATGTTCAGTTTCTTGTTATCCATATCTAGTGTGGTGCTCTCTGTACCCAACAGAAGTTTCCATTTATACAGAGTTTGGACGTCCTGTGACCTCAACTTTCACATGACAATTGTGTAAAACTTGTATAATATGCGCATTTAGTCCGTCGGCAGTGTATTGTCATGCCGTTTCCCTCGCTTTATTGATCACAGCTAAATTACCTTTTCTGGTGAAGACTATTAAAACCTCCACTGCTCCAACTGCATTCTTCAGCTGCCGAGAAAATGACAGCTCTTGTCTTGCTCTTCTCTTCACTCGTCAGGGCTTCCTACGTTCATCAGGCACTCACACATAGCCAGGTAATAGCTATGTAAGCCTAGCTTGAATAAGCCTCGACTAGATGCAGCTGAAATGTGTTAGCGGAACGACTTGAGGTTTAATTGGGAGATGCCGCTAATTCAAGCGAGGCTTTCCCAACCAGCCTGGCTGACTTTAGCTACATTAGTAGAACACCCCTCTGGGTGTGGCTTTAGGTAGTGACATCATTTGGTGAGGGTAAGAAATCAATAGAATAAAATACATTATCTTTAAAACAACATCACCTATCATCCTGGACACCATTTTTACCTATCATAATTGGATTGCTATCTCTACCACCAGAGGCCCCATATTCTTCCAGGTTAACCATATGCTATGTCTACGTCAATATATGCCACATGGTCATGTTTTAAGGAGAAGAAAAGTCCTGACACCTTCCAGTCTCAAAAAAGTAAAATGTGGAGCTGTTAATCTTTGCTGGTCTGACATTTTGATTACCAATTATCTGTGAAAGATTTGATTCACCTCACTGTCATACTTCCTTAAATTACTATACAACCACTAAATACCATCAGGACGATTAGGTTGAATTTCTGTTTAATGTACTGCTTTTAAAAATCAGACAACTGTCTTCAGTTTAAAAAGGTGCATTTTTCTATTTCAGTGTTTAAGTGAACCACCTCGTTACTGCTCCTCAACACTGTACAGTTATCTTTGAATTTCACAAATCCCATATAATGGCCACTCAACAAGCTTTACTCACCAAGCCCATTACCTGACCTTCAGTTTAACTGCCGACTGCAGGTATAACTGCAAAGTTACTGACAAAAACTTGTACTGCAGCTCCAAAGTCTTCAACAACTTGTGAAACCCAGGAGTTCCACAATGGAATAACTCCACTGATGTTTAGCACTGAGAGCTGCCTCGGATTTGAGGATTTTTAAAGTTAGCAGGGCCTCATTATTTCATATCTAATCAGTTGGGCTGTTTCTGATTCTCAGCCTGATGTATCATCTGCAGCTTTATCATAGCTCCTCATATCAGTTGTATGAATTGCATTTTTTCCAAGTCAGATTTAACATTTCATGTGCATCTTATTGTGTTTGGTCAGTGCATAAAATCCAAAGCATGGCCAGACGTCATCATCAAAAACAAGATGTTTTTTTTCTTTATCAGATTGCTGTCATGTTAGTTAACCATAGAGCTATTAAGCAACCGATGTTAGCTTAACGTCACTTGATACCCAGCTCCTACAACTGAATCCCACCCTACAAGTTAAGGGAATTATGTTTTTTTGTGAGAGAAATCAATTGAAAAGATGTTTTATGAGGATTTATATTGACATGTCATTGCAAGATTTAGAAGATGCTCACATTCATCCTGCCAAATGATTTTAAATGGTTTTTAACACCCACTGACAAGATCGAAAAGAAAAGCAAAGCTGACTGGTGGATTACTTCAGTGCAAAGTGGGGGAGAGATGCTGCTGTTATTGTAACTAGACAGTCTGACTGCAAACTTGAAAAATAATGACTGAGCTCCTGAAAGAATCCACTCCACTTTCCCCTTGCTGCTATAATGTTTCCTCTTGATCTTTAAAATGGCACATCACTTGAAATCAAACTCTGCTCACTCTCACCGCAAAAAAATTTGGTTTTGCAATCAAGACAAAGTACCTTTGTGCAGGCGTTTCTGCTTAATGACAAGTCAAGGCCTCTGCGTAGCCTTACTTTTCACTGGGTCAAATTAAAAAGATACCATTTGATAACAGTTGGAAGATTTTCTGTGTTTTTAATTTAATTTTATTGTTGAATTTTAACGATACAAATAAACAGTCAAACCAATAACAACAGATCAATCCCACGTCCCCCCACCGTAACCACAGACAGCCATTCAGTGCTATTCTCAGCGGGAATTTTTTAGAGGAAGGACCAGGAAGGAAGACATCTGAATCCTTTTTGATTTGTAATTTGAAAATGTCACTGATAACAGATGAAATATGAGTCCAGAATCTTGGCCACCTCCTTTGTCTTTTCCTACTGTGACTTCCATCTAGGTTAACAGCGAGCTGTTTATTCTCAATTTGATATTTGACAGATCCTTTAATCATTGTGAAATGCTAATTTAACCCTTTCAGAAGTACTTAGACACAAAATGAACGGTTTTTGAACTACAATTTTTCTTGGGGTTGCTGCCATAAAGTATCAAATTTGGTAATGCTAACAACTAGAGATGGTAGTCATAAAGCTTTACTGTAAATGTTTTGCGCATGTAGGGTTTGTAATTAGGTACAACAACCCAATGGCAGTGAAACAATATCACCTGTGTATCTGTTGGTATGAGAATAGCAGTGTTATTATTCTCTAATTCTGGCTGACTGATCTGACATGAAAACAAAACTGCAAAGGAGAGTAGCACTGCTAAAAACAACATAAAAGTACTGAGTGGATTTAAACATCCCAATAATGACCAAAATATCAGATAAACAAAAACATAACCAAACAAAACACCACAGAAGCATAGATCTAGGTCTCAAGTAAAATTTGAGGTCACACACTGATTAAACAATCATAGTGACAAAGAAGAGGGTGAGCTATCAAGCAAGTGGACACAGCTGCCATCAAATGACAGGATGCCAGAGCCTTTTATGTCCTAATAAGACAGTGGCAGCAGTGATTTGTCCAGGGGGAGGAGGATAGGCAAATCAAGGAGCAGGAGCTGAAGATGTTTAATTTAATTCAATTAAATTCAATTCAGCTTTATTTGTATAGCGCCAATTCACAACATCATTCCAATGTGTGCCCAGCTTCATTTAATTAACTCCTATTGTCACAAGTCTTCAATCTTAGTTTTAATTATATTCAATTTCATGGGCAGCAGAAGAGGGTGAGGTAACTTTAATCCTTTAAAGCTCACCGTATTGTAACATCATGAATAAAGAAAGATTATGAATGAACCTAAAAGCAACTTTTAACTGAAGCCATTTTCTCTGATGGCTTCAGAGAAAATGAAAGGTTGAAAGGTTGAAAGGTTGACATACCATAAAATGAAGAATGTGTGGCTAAACCTTCCCTGGCCAGAAATCTAAGCTTATCATTTTGTTTTTTTACAACATTAAGGAACATTATAAACTCTTGTACTTTTCCGTCAAATTACATCAGGGCCAGGGAGAATGTAAATAAAAGGGTTAACTGTGAAACTTCAGCTTATGAAAGGATGCAAGGAATTTGGTGCAATGGTTGTTTTTGAGTCCTTTTTGTATGTGTTCATATCCTTCTTATTACTGGCTGTTTTGATTTTATTTATTTGTTTGTTTTGAAAAGGACCATGACAAAAATATTGAGTGCTAAAAAAGTCTGCAATTACCAATATTATGGGTTGGGATCCCATGTTGTCATGATTTTTTTCTAGTAAAATTTAAAATAATATGCTTCATAGTCTCTGCATAGTTTCCCAAAGCACTGGGCAGTGAGTAATAGCAAAATATAGGACATCTTTACTACAATAAACAATTTTGTAATAGAAAGATAGTAAATAGATTGAACTAAGACAGCTGATGTCCCACTTCCAGATACATATCTCTCCCACTGAATAGCTTGTTAGGGCTATCACAAACACACACACAGAAAGAGTTGAGAATCTTTTTTACAACATTGGCACCAAAAACTCAGAGCTTTAAAAATGGTGAACTTATCATTAAATCTGCAGAAAGTGTCAACTGCTGCTTTCAATACATTATTCAGCTCACCTATAAAGATTTTATATGTGCAGATTTTTGTTTTTTTTCCAGAGAATTTTAAATCAGCATACATAACTCACTGTCAAGATGTCAGAACTGCCACCGACAGACAGGAAATGATAAAATTTAGGGGGCAATGGAGGATCTAGGTAATAGTGACGAAATACAGATTGCGATATAGCATCATTAAATAACATGATTGTTGTCACCTCTGCAGTGAATAATGGTGTACTGAACAAAACTCCCAAAGTTAGGAGAAAGAATAAGGTAACGTCCCTTACTGGCGTCCCCAAAATGCAGAATTTTCTTAAAGGAGACATATTATGCAAAAATCCCTTTTATAAGTCCTTGGAATAGTCTCTTACAATGTTCTAAGTCA
>JAOXYM010000009.1:4543066-4559989 GCA_028567055.1 Leptatherina wallacei
TGTATGTAAAGCACCTTGAATTGTCCTGTACATGAAATGTGCTATACAAATAAACTTGCCTTGCCTTGCCTAAATTAGACGAGCAACAACGTGAATTCACCGTGCAACGAATGACAATGATTCACATTAGTATTAATGAGTAGTCTGAATCACATAAAATGCTTAATGTGCTGCCTAAACTGTTGCTCTGCAGTTCATTAGGCACATCTTCAAATGAGCATAAGATCATGGTCAATTAAACTTGATCATGATTGGCAAGTTGCAAAATTAGAGGCTCAGTCTGCATTCACATTTAAAAAAACACCCCAACCCCCCCCCTCCCAAAAAAAAAAACACCTTCAAAACTTGTGTCCTTCCTTAGACTGAAAGTGGATGTAATTATATACCACGCTACAGCCTCATGACAGCCACAACTGTCTGGAGAAGAGGTGATTATGTCTTGCAAAACTTGTCATAAGTGAGCTGTGCCTTGCTCAGAGTGCATGTGCTCTTTGGTCAGTTTATTTTCCTTCTTCTCCATCTTTTTTTGTGTTTGATTCACTATTAACTCAAAGAGAAGAAACTTTGTCAAAGCAAACTGATTTGAATATCGTGGCATTTCTAGACTAAAATAAGCATGTTTAATCCTTTCTCTTTAAATTTGGGTGCACCTGCTAAAACAACAAAATTAAATTCCTTTCTCTTTGGTAATCGAAGCTGCAATACGAGCCTGTAACTTCAACACCATTAATGGATGGTACAACAGAGTATCATGCTGTTTTGGACGGCAGTTTCTGATAAGCATGACTGAGATAATTAGACTAGTTTACTGGACCGCGGACGTCAGCCCACCACAGCTAGGCTGAGAGTGAGCTGCAAGCTGTCTTGCGGACAGGTAAAATCAATCATTCTCGTCTTTTCTTAACACTGTTGCTGTCAGCATCTGAGCTTCTGTGGTCTGTAAACTTGAGTTTCTGTTTAGAAATAGCAAACTGTGCCCTCTTTTACAGCCCGACAGCAGCACATTCAGTGAAAATTAGGGTCCATTTTAGATGTTGTGATCAGATCAGTGCTGCACTATTTCATTACACTCAAGGGCTATATAATACTAAATTCCCAGTCTCACAGGAATCGTAAAACTTCAATAGAAACACAAATCTTGTATTTTCATCATGCCATTGAACACAATTTTTAAACCAATGCATTTCAGAAAGATTCATGTTTGAGTGTCCAACACCAGGGGGGGGGGGGGGGTTGGCAATCAGTTATCTAGGAAACAATTATTTCAGTGTCTGTTTTAATGTAAACTGTGATGTTTTGCCAAATATGTTTTAATTACCCAGGTACTCCGCAATGTGTAAAACTATGACAAAACAGTCAAATCTTTCTTCCAAATTCTAAAACATTAACAGGGAGGGGTGTCATATTTGGTGGTTCGTGAGAATGGTTCTCTAAGTTTTCATGCATAAAACCCTCAGAACCCCCATCTTACGTTTTTAGATCTTTATTTAATCCTTTTGAATTCATTACCAGGAAAAGCACATAATAAAATAGGATGAAAGGGTACTTCTGTTGATGAACTGTGCAAGCTTGCTTATTTTGTCATATATGTGTATATGTGTATATACATATATATATATAAATATATATAACATCTTCACACTGAAGTTTATTCAATTCAATTCAATTCATCTTTATTTGTATAGCACCAAATCACAACAATGTCATCTCAGGGTGCTTCACAGACAATCAGTTTGAGCCAATCTAATTCCTTATTCATTTATCTGTGTTGAACCATGACTAACTACAGAGTATCCACCAGACCAGAGACTCTGTAGACCAATGCTAATCATCCTGCCATGAGAATGCCATGGGAGCCACTTTTCTAGATAAATAGATTCCTGGGAAAAAAATAATGTTTGTTTGGAGACTAATGGTACTGATACTCTAGTAATCCCCACTGAGTTTGGACGTCTCTTCTCAAGTGAGATAAAAGCACACTGTTGTGAAGAGAATATGCGTTCAGGAGGAAAGATTGAATTGTTTTCCCTACTTGTGCATGATGATGCATCATCATCCTTTATCTGAAATCCCTGTCCCACACCCTTTTTTTAATTTATCTTTTTGTTTGTTTCAAAATGTTTCTTTTTCTTTCCCTCCAAATTTTAAACTTATTTCTATTTCATGCTGTTCTTGAGTCCTTGCTCAGCTGTGTCTCACTGAAAGGGACCTCAGGTGGTGCTGTTGTCCTGACAACCAATAAGAGGAGCTTCGCAGTCAGACGGCTGGATAATCTGAGAGAGAGAGAGAGCGCGCGCGCTAGAAAACAGTGAGGATGAGGAGGTGGAGGTGGGGAGTGACTTTCCCAGACTCTGAACAGAAGCCCGCCTCTTTCCGTCGTCGCTGCTGGTTGTGCCGTCCCTTTACGCAGAGAGCATTACGCATCACTGGACTATAGAACCTGCACTTTTTTTTATTTTGGGGTCTCAAAAACATTTCAGTCACCCACCCATTCGGACTGCTTAGGAACGTTTATTTTACCAGAAGTCTGGACTACTATCCCTCCTTTCTCACCTTTTTTTTTCTTTTTTACCCTTGGATCTATTGCTGCCGAAACGCGCGCCTCTGTGCTTTAAAATGCAAGTCGGACGCAAGTCGTGTTGGAGGCAAGTGCAGGCGTCTTTTTTCAGGCTGCTATGTCTTATCCCCACAGGATTCCCCGTCCGGAGTGTGGATATGCAGCGTGCCACCGACAACATCACCATCCGCCAGGGCGACACAGCGATTATAAGGTAGGACTCACCTTCCAACTTTCCTCCCGTCTCCCTTAGCAGCACCCTCTCCTCTCCGCCGGCAGGCAGCTGAGGAAGATCACGTGGGTTATTTGGTACCGATACTCAGTGTGTCAATTCTAATATTTCCTACAAGATTCGGCTTCAAGAACTACATGGGAAAGGGGAAATTATAGGATCTGAGCCGATCTGCTTGGAACTTTTATCTCATCTGAAAAATGCCGATACTCCATCATGTATCAACAATGCTTCTGCAGGGATTTGCAGCGAGTCAGTTTAAAATCTCATCTGTCATATTTTATACTCATGTAAACCTGCACGTTTTTGAAGGGTTAGGATGTTTGGATGAATTTCATAAAGGCGCCTCTCGTGCGATTTGGAGACCCGCAGCGGTATTTCCAGACTCGGATTCTTCTTTATTAACTTAATGCAAGAATCTTTTGATTAGGCAAAGTGCGTCACGGTGTCAGGAGCCGCTTTTTGTCTGTGGTTTAGCGGGAGGAGACGATGGATTTGGACAGCGATAAGAGGATGATTCGATGAGATCTGCACTGAGAACTTTGCAATTGCAACCAGATCAGTTTCAGTCTGTTGGGGGCAAGAAGAAGTCCGATTTTGGTTTTGTATGATTTAGCTTTGGCTCTTTGCAGCCGCATTAATTTGAAGCTCCAGTCTGAAAATCCTTTTTTGTTTTTTAGTCAGTTTTTTTGTGTGTCCTAACAGCTTCACAGACCACTTAATCACTTCCCAGACCATGCAAGCTGTCAACTTTGTCATAGCCTTCTGCGTTGCTACTGGGCAGATGTCGCTGACCACGTGATCTGAGCCATGTGTTTGTGACAGGCTAAAAAAAAAAACGCAAGGGGGATTTAGATTGGTTGGGATTTATTTTTCTTGTAAACAAGGCGCTTTACCTCCCCCAGCCTCCCACCACATCCACCACCTCTAAAACGGGATGCCCTGTAATGTGAGCAAATCCCGCCGCGTAATAGTCTGCACACAGAACATTCAATCGCAGTGATTCTCCTTACTCTGTTCATTTTCAGCCTGTATTTACAGTGCATCTTCCCAGATCTTGCCTAATGAGAGTCAGAATGTGAAATGCAATTATGGGATACACCTTTAACACAGCCTGTCAAAAAGTCTGCACACAGAGAAACAAGTAGGAAAAAAATTAAATACTTGATGCAGTGCAAGCAAGTTTCCTCATGAGGCCCCGTCTTGCAGAGAACCTCTCTCTCTCTCTCTCTCTCTCTCTCTGTCTCTCTCTCTCTCTCTCTCTCTCTCTCTCACTCACTCACTCACTCACTCACTCACTCACTCACTCACACACACACACACACACACACACACACACACACACACACACACACACACATACATTGAAAAAGGGACTAAGTTAATGAATAAGTGACATCTAGCCAAATATCTGCTAATTTATTGAGCTGATTGGTTCAGATACTGTTGGGACCATTGCTATTTATTTTACCTTTTAAATCCTTGGCTATATCCAGCCATGCCCACTCAGTCTACTCCCTCCAAAGGTGATAGCAGACTTTGCCCAGAAATGCAACATCCTCTACTTCCCCATTGTACGTCTGGAACAGTTTTTTGACTAATCATTCGTGGCGATCACACAGCCAGCCTCATAATTAATTTGATGTTTGTGTTGCACCTTGTTGGGATTGATGAGCATTCTTATTTATCTCCACTCAGGCAGCGATAAACGGCACCTTTGGCTCTGTTGGAAAACACAACCATTTCTCAAACCCAGTTTTCACCTGACAAATTGGAAACTGAAGGGAGGAAGGGAAAGGGGGAAAAAATCCCATGAGAGTTAAAACGGAAAAAAGTTTGAGTGGAGGCGGGAAGCCGTCAGCTGGTAATTTATCGAACGACACGCTTTATCTGATTCTGTAAGCCAGGTTTTGTGAAGGCCAGGGGGGGATATTGGTGACCGGGAGGCGTAATAAGGCCCGTGCTTGCTCAGTGGAGCCTGTGGCTGCAGTCGTGACACTCGAGGTGCAAGAGGAGAAACGCGGGGATATGGAAACAGTATGTGGCTAAACAACCGCTGTGACAGAAAACACAGCAGCAGGCCTCGCGACTGAAATGAGAAAGGAAATTTATTTTTACCAGGGGCTAGGGACTGTGTCATGCTGAATAAATGAGGAAAACAAGGTCTCTTCATGCTTTAAATTTTCACTTTTCTAGCATCATTGTGACAAAAAAAAAACCCTTATAAGAAGTATCTCTTCAGTCACATTAATAGATATCATGAACATATTTTATGCATTTTTCTAGTAATTAAGTGTTTTTCTTCTGGTTTTATATCTGATTTTATGTTGAAAGGAATCTTACAGTTCTTCAGAATTGTATTAGGCTGGAGTATTGATGTAGAAATTCTGAATTCACTGCCGTGGCTGTGGCAGGCTTGCATGCTGACCCCTCAGCATGCATGGTGTCTACTGAATTTATTTTAATTATCTTACAAAGTTCTGTGCAAACGTTTTTAGGCAAAACAAATACAGGTGCTTGAATGTTGAATTACGTGTAAATACAAATGGACATACAGGACAGTTTGTACAATTGTAGTCTGAGCTACCGTTTTTTTCCCCCTCAACACATACTGAATCCTCTCAGAAAGTTTTTTCTTGTAATTTATTTTAGTCTTCTATAGGTATAGCTCTCAAGGCTTCCTGGACAATCTTCCAAGGCTCTGTTAGCCTTTGCCTTTTGTTCCGTTGCTTATATAGAGGACCCCATTCTTTAACAATGTTGAGAAGAGTGATGAATCCTCCTTGAAGCTCAGACCTGTTGTCACAGATTTTCAGTCTAGTTCTTCATACCTCAGCCTTTTCTTCCTTTTCCCTATAAGAAAAGTTTCGTGACAGCCACCCTTTTGCACACCATTTCTGAAGACACTTTGGCCAACATGGATCAACTGAAGGTCCAGATGCATTTCTCAGGTCCTGTGCCAGGTCTTTGCTGGATCCCCCCCAATTTTTTGAGGACATCACTTTCAGATACTGTTGATCTCCTGAAGAAGACATTTTTTAAAGGTCTGCTACTTCCTTTGTCCTTCAAATGTCCAGTTTCCTAGACACACTTCATGCCAAGTTTCCAGCTAATATCTTTGTGTGTTAAATCGCATTGTTACCAGCAGCAACTTGCATAGAAACATCACCAAAGGTTATCAACAAAAGCTTCTTCTCTTTTTTTTCTTTTTATTCATATATTTACATTGGTTCTTTAAGTTTTCTGTTATGTGTTGACTCAACACTGGTTCATATGTTAGAGGTGTCTTTTTTATCCTGGAGTGATTCAAAGGTCAGTGTTCAGTGGCTTAAAATAGATATATCAATAAAACATTCCATGAACTAGAAGCATCCAGAGAGTGCAGACCTCTGCCAAGCCAGAGGGGTGACTCACCTGAGAAAAACCTCAAAAGGCCCAACAGCCTACGTGGTACCCTTTAATGTTCTGGATCACCAGATCCAGAATATCAACCTGATCCGGGTCAGACAATGTGGGATCAGTAACATCTAGCTGTAACTACAAGATAGCCTGTTGCAGTGTTTTATAACGTTTTGGACATGGCTGCACTGAATGCACGAGTCCTACCGGAGCTGCACCGATGCCAGAATGGCCCGCCATGCATTCATTATTGAGCTCTCCACCTGCGATACAATGAATCAGTATCAGCTGTCATCCGTTTTCCTTACTTAAGCAATAATATGATGCTTTTTTGTATTTGTTCCCCTACAAATAATTGATAAAAGTTATTTTACTTAGTTATATTGATAAGTTAATATTGTAAGCTAGTAAGTATTTGAAATACAAGCCAAAAGTAATCTCACATGCTAATCAGTTTACTATCTATTTGTTGAAGCTTTGTCTACTTCTGATTGATAAATAAAGATTCAAAGGGGTAAAAAAAACCTTTAGCTTTTTTTTTTTTTTTTTAATACTGCGTGCTAGGATGTTAAAATTACCCCCTCTGGTGGTTCTAGTGTTAAAAAAATTCCTGGTTCCAGATGGAGATTCTGTTCACCTCCAAAATCTAATTAGTTGTTCCTTATCACACTTTGGAGATTTCCTTAAAGTTTAATCAAAATCCATCCATTACTTATCTTGAGTTATGTTGCTAACAGACATACAGAGAGACAGACAGACAAATGTACTCCGGGGAAAAAATAACCTCTGCACCTTGGCGTAGGTAAAAATGGCCAGATTCAAGGACTCCACTGGAAAAAAAGAGTGAAAAAGCAGCTAATGTCTGAAAAAAAAATCGAAAAATAACCTTCAGATAAAATCTTCAAGATCACTTTAAAAGAAAACTGGGTCCTTGGAAGCAAAATGTAAACATATGAGGGATACAACGTGTACTTTCTCTGACTCCATGAAAAGAGAACACAGTAAATAAATACAGCAATCTTTCACAACTATTGATGTCTACTGTGATACTTTCACCTCCATGTCTTCTGTCTTCGAAGACTGAAGTTCAGAAGACCTTTTCTCCTTTAAGCCTCGGCCACAAATATAGATTAGCACACTCTCAACCTTTGAGCTCCTTTTCCTGAGCAGGGTGTCCAGAGGTTAATCTAAATAAGATTATTCTTTTAAAGACCGGAACTGTTGGTGAGCTGGTCCTCTAACTTTTTTACACACTCTGTGTGAAGTCAATTACAGATCATTTTATGCACAGTTGGTGGTGATTTTAAACCCTTTTAATTAAAAGTTCTTTGTCATATAGTTGCTTTTTTTTAGGATCTTCTGTTAATCCTGTGCACCATGCTTTACCAAGGAGTAATTATATAAGCAAACAGCATCCAAAATGATCCTGTGGGTTTGTGTTAAGATCAGACATCACCAGCTATCTGAGTCCTACATTTGTCCCCTGGCTGTCGTCTTACTCTGAAGGGGAGGGCTGTTTTTTTGTATCTGCTTGATGTGACATTTGCCCCTAGAAAGCACAAACAGAAGTCTCAGCATATAAAATTTAAGTCTGTATGCCGGCATGTTCAGACTCATGATTTAGGTCAGTGAAAAACAGCCCATCAGAACAAGCTTCTGTGCTTACTTTGCTTGTTTTTTGGGTTGTTTTATTTTTTATTTTATTCCTCTTTTCTGCCTTTTTTGTACAAGGATGATACCAACAAGTGAAATCAAACTTTTTAATCTCAGCAAGATGCACTAAGAATCCAAAAGGATGTAAAAAGAAAAGTGTCTCCACATTTCTCAAAGCCATTTCTGCACCACAATAGTCTCCTTTTTAATTGCTTTTTCTGAGCCTGTCTCTACGTAAAGGCCTCAAGGGCTACGTAATGTCAGGAGAAGCTCTGATAATTGACAATTGCATATTAAAGCATTGATGACACAGTCTCAGTGATTGCGCTCCTCTGGGTCAATTATCTGGGCTTTGACAATACACCCCGCCTGGCTTGTTATTTCAGGGAGGGTGATTCTACTCTTGTGCTTTGCCCTTAAGGATCTTTGTCATAACTTATCCAAGAACTTTGCCTTTAATTTAAGTCAGAGTCAGCCAGATATTGTGTGTGTGAAACCTGCTCCAGGCTCTGACACTACATAAGACATAGTGTTAGTCTAATTCAAGCTCCCATCCAGTTTGAAATGCCTGAGAATACAGTTAGTTTCATTTGCATTATTAAAGCCTCAACTATTGAACTCCGATGGTTGCATCTTTGGATGCTGATGCGTGCATTAGCACATTCAAAACAAAGACTTTCCAGATGCAGCAAATTAGCTGCATATCCAGCATTTTGTGGAAGCTGATCATACACTAAATTTCCAGCATATCACATATAGCTCCAGTTTTTAAGCATGCAGTCCATCTTTGTTCCATCTCTGGAGCTGTCAGCTGTTACAGACAGAAAAGCAGAAAATACCGCTGTGGTGCGCTCACATGCATTAATTATGATAAACCAGACAGGCTGTCTCATTTCTGTAATAAGATAAACTCATATAAGTGATGTATTTATATTGATAAATACATCACTTGTATGATTGCACATAGATGGGTAAATGTAAAGGCTTTTCATCCACATGTCCTAACCAATTATAATCAGTGACCTTATGCAGTCTCTATCATAAGCATGAGAGCACTTTCAGTCTTTCTGTTCCTTATGGTATTGAAGTGTTGGAGGAAGTATTTAAAAGGAAAAATAAATCCCTATTGGAGCTCTAAACTTACTATTTGGTTGGGGAAATCCAAAAACATTTCAAATGTGACCCCAATCATCTGATGAAGATTTTTCAAATATTCTTTTTTTGCCAGAGTACATGTGGCTTAAAGTGTTGAAGTTTGGATAGGTCTGATAATGTGTTGTATTTTAAAAGCATTTGTATTATTCATTGTCCATCCATCCATTTTCTGCTGTATATTCCCGGCCGGGTAGCAAGGGCAGCCGTCTGAACAGAGATCCCTTGATGTTTCCACCCAACGCACCTCCTCTTGCTCTTCTGGGCCATCTGAGTGATACAAGCTCTCAAGACAGTCCTGGTTCTGCCATGAGGCCTCTTACCAGTGGATCATGTCATAAACAACTCCCCTGGAAGGCACCCATAAGTTATCATGACCTCATAAACTACCTTAACTGACCTCTTTTGACTTTATTTTGAGCTTCTCCTGGATTACTGAACCTTTCTGAAAATAAAAATTCCTCATCAATTCAGGAGCCTGTACTGAGGTTCTCTGCTCCAACACATCTGATTCTCCTCAACAACTGTCCTTGGGATTTGCACAAGCTTGCTAAAAGACTCATTATTCAGACCTTCGTAGTTGGAGCAGGGAAACGCCTAAAACCTGCAGGGTGTTGGCTCCTGAGGACTTAAGTTGAAGGATACTGCTACAAGTGAGGGCTGGAACATGTGCTGAATGGTAAACCTAATGGTTAACTTTGAATCTAAACTATTCAGTTGCGTCAACAGTTTGGTACAGCACAGAGCTCTAATGATGGATAAACTATTAGGGGTGGGAATCTTTAGGGACATCATGATTTGATTTTATAATGATTTGAGTGATGTTGCTAGGTGTCCTGCATCCCTTACACATTAAAATATGAAAAGTGAACTCATTATCGATGCGTCCCGGGGATGCACCTCATTTTCCCCATGAAAAAAACGATACATTGTGAACAATGCGTGTTTAAAATCACCGTAAAAAGCAAAAGAAACTTTGTTGTCAGGAGACCAGACAAGCGCTGTGTCAACGCTCTACTCATCTAAAAGACACGCAGGTGAGATGTCTGTACACAGTATTGCGACATGCTAGTTTAGCATAACTAGCCAGTCACTGCGGATTTCATTTCAACAATTGAAGATACAAACGTCATAGAAAGTAAACTCGCGTTTCAACTGCTCAATGATGAGCTTATCATGTCGATGTTTTAACGTTTAGGAAACGAGCTGTAGTGAAATGTATAAAACTTACTCCGGTGGAGGTACTTTGAATGGAGGTCGCTATTTCATTATGCTCAGATCACATCCCCCTTCCGACAAGATCCCGTTTTGTATGTCATGCCACAATTTACTACCTGCACGACCCGGTCGCCAGCCGGGTGGGAGGAGTTTTCCCTCCATTTAAAATGGGTGATCAGCCGGGGCATCAGCCGGATGACCCACTCTGATTTGTTTATTGTGGTTAAAAGGATCAATCTCGCCGAACAAACCGTTGGATCTGAGTCGGTTTATAGATAAACTTAGATAATGTTCCATCTTGATAAATAATGTTGTTCAGTAGTTCAGTAGATAACTTTGCATTAATGTTTCCTAAAACAACTTATGCTGATTTTATGACTCTTTTAAGCTGCTTCATGCGGAGAAATTATTCCAGTCCAATTTATTTGTAAAGAGACCTCCAGTAGACACTGTTACAGATTTACAGACTGACCTGAAAAAAATGTGCAAGAAACTGGCGCTTTATTGTTTTTTATTAATTTTATGATCAATTTCGCCCTGCAAGATCCATGCCTCTTTTGTTTGCCGCTCGTCATCACTTCTCCCTGCATCGCCCGGCTGACTGTAAATGAGCGGACCGACTGAGACAGTTGTTTTGTGACAAACTTTTCTGATTCTGAATTTTATTTGTTTAATTTCACATGAATATGTCCGTTAATTATAACCATGTCATACTATACCACCATCAAAGGAGTTTAACACTACAATTTAAGAAATGGAAGAATATGAGAATTAGAAAGAAAATGTTCTGGCACCGCACTTCCACAATTTCGAGTTCTGCCTTTTGCGGTCCTCGACGTGTTATCAATAAACAGTTTTAAAAAATACATTTTTAACATTTGTACATCGCTTCCGAATCATCCATGTAACACATCACAGTGCATCTAAAAAAATTTATTTAGTTATGAGGTGACTTCATCCAGTAACTGTGATTACGCTGAGTACGCTGATCTACTTGTTCTCTCTGAAGTTATATCTAGAATTATACACAGTAAATTATCACTAAAGCAGTAAAATAAATGTGGTGGAGCAGAAAGTACAACGTGTTTCTAAAATGACCTGATTCTGATGACAGAATTGTACATAATAAGGTATTTGAGCAGAAGGGTGAAGTGTAAATCGTATTGTTAAGAGTGATTACACGTCACCTAGAAGACATCTCAATCTTTTTTTATAATGTTATTGGCAGTTGTTCATAGAATTGTGTATCTCCAAGAGATTTAGTATTTGCTTAAAGCCTTGAGCACATAAAAATATAAAAAACAAAAACCCCTTTTTGTCTCCAGTATTCTTAAAATCCTTGCTCTGCAGTAATTATTTGTCCCAAAAGGTTCCTGACATTGAAGATACTGTACAGGCAATTATTCAGTAAATTTTCCCTGGAAACATGTCTGACAATTGGGCATTATGCAGTCATTTAATTTACTTTATGCTCATTATAAATGCTGAGTGAGAGTTTTGACAGTTGGTGTGTACAGCTTCACACTGCTTTTTTCATAGCACAATTATCAACGTTTGATTATTTTATAGAAGTAATAATAAAAAAATACATTATTGAAATGAAAAATAATTAATTTTCCATAACATAGATATTTTCAGAGCTATCCACCTTAATTATTATGTCTGGCTATGGAGCAGAAATGACTGCTTGTTATATACATTTTTGAAGAGGTTTAATTAAGAAAAAGCTGAAAGCGAAAAATCCAGACAAAGAATAAAACAAAAACCTAAAAATATGGGGAAAGGGAGGCTAAAACAAGGCAAGTGTTTCCTCTGCCTGTTGTTTTGTATAGGGCAGCGCTCATAGTTGGGGTTAGATATGAATGAATACTGTAGATGGTTACACGTTGGCATGTCATGTGTCATTTATTTAGGGCTAAGATTAAAGACAATGAAGTTTGAAAGTTGAAGTAGCTCTATGCAACTCTCTGACTATAAAAGTGTATATTTCTGACTTTGTTTTGATGGCTCAGCAATATTTCTTATGAACATTCCTGGAGCTATTGTCGCCCAGCAATGTCCTGATGCTTAGTAAAATCACTTCATATCTTTTTTTCCCAGCCTAGAACATGACATTACAGCTGAGTTTTGCTAAATGCACCGCGTCACACACCGGCAACTGGCTATCAACCCACTGGCTGTTTGGAATGCACACCGGGGCTGATTAATCAAATAAATGCAAGAGGAAAAGAGGACATTATTGGAGGAAAAGAAAGAGAAAAAAGGACAGAGCAAAGAGATAAGACATGAATCAACATTGGACTGACTTTTATTGACTGGAGAGAGCTCATAGAGGCAGGATGCAAGATGGATGCCAGATTAGCTGTTGTTAGGTGGAGCCTCAATGAAAAATAAAGATTAAATATAAGCAGCAATAACAAGGAACAACTGTAGGGACATGTTCAAACTAATCGACTGTCAACAGGTTGGTAACATGATTAGGTGTATAAAGAGGCATCTTAGAGAGGCAGAGTTGTTAACGCGAGACTACGTCGAGATTACTTGTCATTATCGCGGGATTTTGTGGTGATATCGCAAGATTACCTGGACAGCTTCCGGTTGAGTTGCTCATTAGTGTGCCTTTACCTTCAGGGTTACATGGGTGGGGATCTAATGTAGAAGCTACTGCAGATACCTCCACCAGTGTCCACAGACAAAATAAACGATCTTGAATGAATGAAGAGGGATCTGGTCAAGTTCCCTGAATCGTTAAATCCCTGGATTCCTTGGTTTCCGGTGATCACTGTAAGGATATCCTAGATGGCGAGCTACCCAAAGCATGAAGCTGGAAAATCTTGAGACTACAACAGCCTCTTTTGGACTACAAATTCTTCCTGTGCGGTAGAAGGTTCTGTAGCCTGACCAATCTCACACACATGGACATATTACTGGATCACTACCCAATTGCTACGGGGCTTTTCCCAAAGACTAACTGTTTGCTTTACATGGCTGGAATTAGCACTGGAAACTTTCTAGATGAATAAAACCGTTGTGCACACTGTATATAATGTATATATTGGTAAACTGTAAAATACAAATACTTCTTGCAACAACAACTGTCTCAGGTGTGTGTTTTAACATTGAACCACTTCCCTCCCTGAGTCAACTGTAAAACTTCTGATGTTAGCTTTTAGGCCGTAAATGCTACAATGGTCTGGATGAATACTCGATTCTGATTGGCTACAAGGTGTCCGTTAAAAAGTGTTGTAGGACACCTGTTAAAAAAGTTCCAGTCAAATAGCCTGATTGTTTTAAATTATTGCGCTGCCTCAAACGCTAGTTGGTAACCGTGGCAACAGAAAGTCAGAACATACAGCGACGTCGCTTTTTGATCCTTCAATATCGGCTCTTATTAAATGTGAACCAGAATTCACCAAGCTTTGGATTGTTCACCCACTAATAGGGAACGTGAGCTGAGTTTAGACCGTCGTTAGATCATTTCACAGTTTGTCTAGACAAAACATGAGTGATTTTATAGATTTCGTTTGGTGAATGTGGAGACACGCCGCTGTGACGGGGCATCGCTGTGAAAGCAGCCTGCAGGCTTACTGGGCTCCGTCAGTCCAGGAGAGACGAGAATGGAGCAACATGTTGTCGTCCAGCAACGTCCCAACCAGCAGTGGTCCGGGTTCCACAAAAGTTAAATCTCTGTCCTTCAGATGCCACTATGATGGACATCTTAGTAGCTCTATCAAATTTCACGATCAACGCCGATTTCTTGCAATAATATAACAGCTCCAGCCGACCGAGCTGCATGTTTTGTGTCTAGAGCCGGTTACCTTGGCAACGCGTCACGACGAGAGATATTGAATAGTCCACGCAGCCGCTTTAACGTTATAATAATTGATTTAATATGAATTTCCTTTGTGAGTAACCATGGTATAAGCGGGATAATGCCCTTCAAGGTGTCCATTATCAGAAATGAATGGACCTCCACTTCGCGTTGGAAGGTTTACGTTTACGTGTCAGCCATTCATTTCTGATAATGGTAACCTCGTCGGGCATTATACCTTACATATTATCATGAATGTATTTTCCATGCTCTCTTAATAGTTTATGAGATTTTCAACTCATTGTCATTTATGTAGATGTTTATTATTATTATTATTATTATTATTATTATTATTATTATTATTATTATTATTATTTGGTTTCTAACTCTATTCTTAAATTCTACCACAGACTTTTAATCAAAATTTATTGTCAAATTAAATCATAATGAAGACACACTGACACCAGACAGAAAGTACAAGTCTTTGCAAAGATCAACCTTAAGCAATAAAGTTCATTCTATATTCTAGGCAGTCGCAGGGAAAGTAAAAAAAAAAGAAACTTCAATCAATATTCTGGATTTCCAGGCAAGGGGCAACATAATTCAGGATGTGGAGCCTCCAGGGTGCCTCTTCACTTTATATTTCTCTGTGTGGTTTGCTCATCAGTTCAGAGATTTTCCTTTTTTTCCCTCTTCTACAGTTAAACACATCCTGGAAAACCCACTCTCTCTTCAACAGTCTGCATCTCTGCTTTTATTTTTCTGTGCCAGATTGAACTTGTTTTGTACTCTGGATATCAAGACAGGCAAGAAAAGAAGAAGTTCCTCGAAGAGAGTGAGCTTTAAACAAGAAAGAGAGAAACAAAAACAGGGATGAGAGAGGAATATGTTGGATAGCATTAGTGTGGGGGATGGCCACAGTATTAGTACAATCAGCACCATAATCCCTTCTGTTCCAGCCTGGGCCTCGGATTTTCAAATCAATTTCATTTTCACTCATCATGCTATGGCGGGGAGTTGAGTGGCTGCCAGTTGGGTCATTATGCTGTTGTCCTTGTTTTGGTGTGGGACGGAGCAGAGGTGAGGGAGGAAGAGGGGATTCTGTGCATGGACATGGATTTTGGCTGATATTTTGCCTTTCTGTAAAGTTTTATGAAGTATTTTGGAAAGCCTGGGAGTCATCACAAGTTCCAGAGGCTTTCATGTTGGTCTGTAGAATCTGAATAATGGCCCTGCAGAGACAGTGTGAAGCCTTTTTACGTGGACTTCTGAGGCTTTCATCTGAAGCTTGCAGTCCAATGCACTTCAGCAGGACTGTTTGGGTGCATTTCAAAGACTCCCAGCCAGTTTTGCTTTGAGAATATGGTTTGATGTTTGCTGGTTTACCCACAGAAAACACACCTGGATATTCCGAGGTCTTTATTATGTACTGTCAACATGTTTTTTTGTGAATTACTCAGCAGGAATTTTAGAGCTGAACTTTATTTATTTTTCTTCCACTTTTGATACAACTGAATATTAAAGCAATGCTTCAACCTAAAAGCAATCCCACTCCATTTCTCCATTTGCTGAGTCTTTTGTTAGGCAAGCCAGGCTTTCTCTAAGTGCATATTTAAACTACTCAGCAATTTCTCGCAGCCTCTGGCTACAAACAGATGACAGCAGTCCGAGTGGGCTGGAAGAGTATTCTTACAGTTGTCAGAAGCCTGGAAATGGCAGAATGCTACAAAGCTGCAGTGAATTTAATATTAAAGGATGAAGAAGACTCAGGGGTCATGTTTCTGTTAATTACTATCCATTTCTGTGTCATGTTTTGTGTGTCGTGCAGCAACAAGTTAAATTTGAACTTGACTGCATGATAACACATAGATTAGCAAGAACATTAAAAACCACTGAAAGGTGAAAGTTTGAACCCAGCTCATCTTGTGATAATGCAAACTTATATTTTGCTGGAGGATAGCAGGAATATCCTCAGGAAGGACTCAAATGAGTCTCCTTAGACGCCAGTTTGATAGGATCTTAAGGCTCTTACATACTCCTCGAGGCCACAAGACATGGTAGACATGGCAGACATGGTTGAGGACACTTCTCAACACATCAGGCTGGCATAACTTTCTTCTGTTGGGGCTCCTAGAAGTTTTGTAGGATTGGTTGGACATTTGAGGTGGGAAAAGCATGAAGCGGAAAGCAGGCACTCCCACTGATGCGAGGTTGAACGGAGGGCTTTAATTAACAGCTGATCGAGGTGGTGAGAAAGTACAAAAATGTATCCAACACACGTGAGATCTGAAGACACTGATAGTGCCACGTGCACAACCTCGCCCTTCCATGGATGAAGTTTCATGTTGCGGCCGTTCGGTGAAGGACAGTCTCATAATCTATCAAAGACACTTTCAATGCTGGCAGCCAATGAGGTAAGTGAAATAGTCTGTGAGTACGTCTTTACTGAGGAAATTAGATTTAAGACAGTTGTTGTGTATTTGACTGATCAAAATCGACAAGACAAGAAAGCACGTAAACACGATTTTTACCGGTTTCCTGTGAAGAAACACCAGCGAGCTGTCTGGATTCATGCAATCGGCTGTGCAAACTGCGAGTGTGATGCCCCAGCCCCGCGTATGCACCAGAGACAGACTGCGTCTCTAGTTGTCCGTCTGATGACACCAAAGACGTGGACTATTGTCCATCTGTGGACATGAAGGGAGGCGGAGAGACCTGAGTAGGAGGCAGCATGAGTCCATCCCAGTGAAATTGTCCAGGTCTGCAATGGCGTCCACCAGGTTTACTGCTTCTCTGTGGCAGTGTTAGGGATCGACCGATATTGTTTTTGGGGGCCGATACCGATGCCGATTATTGGTGCTTAAGGAGACCGATAACCGATATTTAGGGCCGATATTCATT
>JAOXYM010000009.1:4565251-4576924 GCA_028567055.1 Leptatherina wallacei
TGCCAAGATTTAAATGATATATCAGAGAATTGTTTAAGATTGGGAATAAAGTGCATAATATGTCTCCTTTAACAAATCCACCTTGTCAGCTTCAACCTGAGAGCATGTAGACATCTGTCTGACCTAGGAATACATCGGAGGCTTGATTAATTCATTATTACTTGATGTTTTACACTTTAATTGCATTAGTTGGAGCACTGTGATGTACTTGTATTTAAAAGGCTGTTTCCATATGAAAGCTCTTACCAGCTATGGGTAAGGCAGGTCATTCACCGGCTTGTTGTCTGACTGCACATCAGCTAAAGAGAGGAATGCACATAAAATGTCTTGGATAAAGCAGTGGCTGCTAATCTATGAGATCTCATACTATATTCTTACTTCCTGCAAAATTTTGAAAACTGTCTTTTTGTACAGTTATTTACAAATAAGGAGTAACATTAAATCTTAATGCAAGGGTAAGAAACCCTGGTCTATGCATTAAGTGCTGAAATAGTTTAAATTGATTTACATGACAGAGTATCAGGAGAGCGGCTACTTTCATATAAAGAAGTGTAAAATTGAGTGTGTGTGTGCTGGGCATATTAGTGTGTTAGATGTGTTAAGAGAAGAGGCGAGTCTTCAAAGTTAGAGAAGGTTACTTCTACTCTGAGAATGGTCAGAGAGCTACCAAATTCCTTTAAACTAAAAAACAGCCCTGGATGAAAGCTTTTGCATTTGGATGGCAGTGCTAATGTTGCTTTCGGGAATACGGAGTATAAGCATAAGTCTGGGGGGTGCAGACCCCATAGTCACTCTGTAGGCAATCATTAGTGACTTGAATTTGATTCATTCATCGACAGGTAGCCAGATGAGTTCAGTGAGTAATAGAGGGACATTTGTCTTTATACCAGATGTGCTGGCACATTTCGGACCATCTGTAGAGGATTTACTGTGAATGATTAGAAGACCTGCTGGAAGAGTGTTGCAATAAAATGAAATGAATTTTAAAAAATAAATAAATAAATGAAATTCTAATAATGCCCGAAGGGAAATTATAATAAATCAATTAAATTAATTAAGACTCCAGGGCAGAAACAACAATGGCTTGTTCCAAGAACTGGATTGCATAATGTGTCAGATATGGCCTGATTTATCGTAAAAGGGATATAAATACAACATAGTCATATAAGAACATCAAGTCATAAGTCATGGCACCCGGGTTTTTTGTAGCCTTTGTTGAGATTGTTGAAGAGTTGATTTTCTTTATTTAAATATTGTGTAGAATGGAGTTTTTGGCTTTGGGTAAACCTTTTTTAAAACTGGTCATCTGGCCAGTCTTTGGAAGGTCTAGCCAAAGGTGTTGTCACTGCTTGCATGTGTATATCTCAGAGAGCCAGACTGAGATTTGAACTGACATTGTTGAGTCATCCGATGGGAATGATACGATGAGTTAGGTGTCGTCTGCATAGCAGTGAGTAGGGCTGCATGATATCAGGAAATCTTGCAATATGTGAAAACACTGCTGAAAGTTGCGATGATAATATGATCTGTAATAAATGAAAATTTATGCTGCTTGGATGTTTTCTCATACAACACAAAACTCTCATGCACAGACGTCTGCTGAATTTATGACTTGTGCTTTGATAACGTTAGTGGTGTCAAACAGAGTTTACATGAATGCACTGATGTCTAACTGATATGAAAAACACAATTACTTTGAGATTGCCAGGTCAGAAGCCTTCATCATAATTCGAGACCTCTGTCTAACGTTGTCAGTCCAGATGTCCATGATGCTATCTAAGTCGGCAGAAAGTAGGTAATTAGGACGAGCTTTAATGGCGGTGATGCAAGATGCAACACAAAAAACGTCTGTTGGATTCGTCTATAGCTCCTTATGGTTGCACTGTAGGTGGCAGCAGAGATTTTCAACTTCTCCCGCTGGAGTCCCCCCCCCTCCTCCTTCTACCACATTTATTCACCTCACTAAATTACCTAATGCTTTTTAAATCAGAAACTCAGCCAAGACTTCTGACTGCACCTCACCGCGAGAACTTTGTTCTTGATCTTGAGGCCACGAGAACAAAATGACATAGCTTTATCAGTGACTCGCAACCGCTCAATCGACCCACGCATCACTGATGCATGCAAAGTTTTTTTCTGTACCAAAAAGAGCCTCATCCAGAGGAGACGGAGCAGCTTGATTAGGTATCATGTTTTGGTACTTTGTTTATTTCATTTTATCAAAAGGCTGATATTAGTGGAAGTAGGTGTTGAGTTCAGTATTTAAAATAAATATCTCCAGCTTTAGTTGTTTTTTGCAATTTATTAATTGAATGTCAGAATCTAAAAAATTCTACTAAACTAGGCAAAAATATAAGTAAAAACGAAACTTTAACTTCAGTTTTAGTGAGTAATTCTTCACATGAAGCTTAAGAGACAGGGATTCCTCTAACAAAGTCCAGGTATCTGTATGAGTGTCGGTATGAGTAAACTAATCCTACTGACCTGCATACACCCCGATTACCGACTTCACTGACCACCACAACACTGCAACACTAGATTCCTTAGCTGATTCCTAGGGGAGCACCACACATTGTTACTTGATCTGTGGGAAACACAAATACATATATTGCGCAGGCTATAATTGTGATGAAGGTAAATTTTCGATATATTGTGCAGCCCTTTAGCAGTGATACTCAAGGCCATGCAAATGGATGACAGGCCCAAGAGTATTCTGTGTATGTCAAATAAAGGATTCCAAGTATCTAACCTTGGTCGCCCTGGCAGAAAGGCAATGGAGCACAGATGTTTGTCCTCTCCATGACATGTTGTAAGAAAGCCCAGTGAGTTATGATTCAGACAAGGAGTGTGTCTTGATCTACCCTTTCAGATACCTTCTAATTACCAGTTTAACTCTGATAAATTATTACCCCTCTTATGTACATACTTGTGTGATTGATCCATAATTCTATCCAATATACTCACTATGTACCCATAGCATTCAATAGAATTTTTTTGAGTGTATGAAAGCTTCACTGCAGCATTTAAATGCTTCTGAAGTTTATCAGAGTCAGGTTAAGCTTTCTGTTTGCCTAGCCACGGGAGTTTGCAAAACTGTGGACGTCATTGACTTGTCTCACATTTAGCCATTGCTTGATTCAGAATCTTAAAAGGCAATTTCCAAAATGACTTTTTGTCTTTAGGATACTTCCATTCAGTTTTTTTAGCTGAACATGAAAATGATTTCTAAGATGCAAAAAGAAAACTGTTTTGTGCCAAGGTTTGTATTGATCAAAGTAGTTATTGTGTCTTACTTTTACAAAAATACAAACTTATACCAAATGCTCCTGTGTGTGTCTATTTCCTAGTGTTGATGTTGGCAAGTTTTTGTAGACAAGCATATTGTAATTAGGTTAATAGTAATTATAAATCTTATCCCAATAGCCTTGAGAGAAAAATTCCAATGGACACTTTCCAATAACTGCTCTACAGACCACAGTCATCTTTCAGAACATATCATGTTATCAAAGGGAGTGCACAGTGTAATAATGTCTCTCCATATCTTATTCAACACTAACATAAAACATTAAAGAGAAATTTTCAAAAATCTGTATACTCAAAGATCTGGCTTCCTCTAAGTGTAGAAATGTAAGGTTCACCTCCTACGCCTTTGTGAACTTTGCCTGACTCATTTTTAGAAGACCGCTTTTCTCTTTCATCCTGCACCCACATTTAATCTTGAAATTAAAATTGCATTTATTTGTTTATTTATTTATTAATTTATTTTCTAATGCAGGGCTGGTTCTGCAACTCTGCATAATTTAGCACAAACCCATTGATATGCAGTAAAATGCATCCCATAAGCCCATCATTTGAAGATTTTACTTCAAATTGCCTCTCACATGTAATGATTTGAATTTCTAGTGATTGTAGTTGATTATGCAAACTTAAGCACCCCTCAGTTTTTAGAGGTGAAACAGAATAACTCTTCTAGTATGACTTTATGTGAATTCTTTACTCTGACGACAGGTAGTTGATTTTAAAAAAAAAAAGAAGAAAAAAACATAACATTTTCAAAACTTTTTAAAGCCCCAGTGTGTAATGATTACTTCCATCTAGTGGTGCGCTAATTGAATCTTAACAACCGAGCTGTGCTCTCTGGGGCCTCGCCATTTTTGCGCGTTACTACCACTACCGAAGGCGTGGAGAGTCATAAATGTAAAAACGTCAACATTTTGCACAAGTTGGAGTGTCCCGTCAGGTGCTGAGGCACAGAACGATATAACTCTGTTTCCTTTTTGATGACGATAAGTTACAAACATGGCCTCCATGTATCTGGTACCAAGCTACTGCTAATAGCAAACATCGTCATGTGAAATTGTTTTTGTGTGACCTATAGACTCAGAGATGATCTGATGATGTGAGAGGGAGAGGAAGAGGAAGATGAAGAAGGATAGGTAGAGGCAGTCATTAGCAAACCTGTCCGCCCTGCAACAGGAAAATTCTGTGTTGTAACATAGCAACGTAGCTTTTCCACTGTGGGCTAACAGATTAGCCGTCTCCCTTATGTTTTTATATAGCAAGTAACAGTAAATGACCCGAACAAATGGGAGGAAAAAGGGGCTCTGGTCCTTAGGGGGGGGGTTACTGCTGTGGGGGGTGAAGTGTTGGGTTCCCAGGCTCAGGGATTTTTCACTTGCCATACAGGGGTGTGTGTGTGTGTGTGTGTGTGTGTGTGTGTGTGTGTGTGTGTGTGTGTGTGTGTAGACGAATAGGGAGAATGTGTGTGGGCGGAGGTACATGTGAGGAGGATGTGGGGGAAGGCGGGGGGAATGGAAGAATTATGTGGATGGGTGATAGGAGGACAGGAATGCGTGTGTGTGGGCAAGTATAGCAATGAGAGGGTGTGTGTGGGTGTGTGTGTGTGGATGTGTGGTTGGAGGTTATGTGTGCGTGTGGGGGGATACGTGTTGAGAGGGTGTTAGGGGGCAGGGGGAGGAGAGTATGTCTGTATGTGGATGGTTGGGTGGTGGCCGTCCGGGGGGGCCTGGTCCCCCCGTTTGGCATGCAGGGGGTGGGGGGCGTCCCTGGGCTCTTGGGCCCGGTTGCCCTGCGCCCTGTCCTCCCCGGGTAGCCGGTGCTCGGCGGGGCTCGCGGCTGCTGATCTCGGCCTGCCGGGGCCGGTGCCCAGAGTCTGCGGGGGGCTCTGGCCGGGGCTTCCCTCTGCTGCCTTCCCGGGCGGGCGTGTGGTCTCTCCGGGGTGGGGGAGTCTGGTTCTGTAGTCTGGGGCGGCCACCGATTGCCCGGGTTTGGGGGTTCTGCTGGCTTGAATCTGACCTTTATGCAGCCGCGGTGGCATCTGCATGACCACTCTGCATGTCCACTCTGCATGTCCACTCTTCCTCGAACGTCTCCACTCTGTATATGCGGCGTGCTGCCACAGTCACTGTGTTGTCATTTAATTGTATCTACCAATGGATACTCTCAGTTAATTTTCTTTGTGTGGGCTCTAACTGTTCTCACTGTTTTGTTATCAAGATGTATTGTTTCTTTTTGCATCATTGCAAAGGCATGGGATATTCTCGGTCGTGTGTGTGTATTTGCGTAGTGTGCTGTTTGTAGTCCAGTTGGATTACTCGATGGATTGCATTGTTTTCTGTATGGTGGTTTTGTCTTTTTTTTTTGTCTCTCTCTCTTTCTCGTTGGGTCCAGCAATAAGGTGCAGATTCAAACTAAAAACTAAAAGTTGTTTTTTTTTCAAGAGGGACTTTATAAATATAAAGCTCTACTTTAAAAAGTAAATTTGCACGGCACAAAACAGCAGCCATCTACATCAGCCACACTGTCCCTTTAAGTGACTGAAGTGTAGTCCAGTTGTAGACATTTTTGCCAAAGCTTGACACAGTCTGATCTATGAGATGCTCATATGACCACATCTAACATGACCAACAGTGGGATGTTCTGCTTGGAATTCAAATGAATGTCACTTTCCTAAATATTTTCAGACCCATCGGAGCTCAATTAGGCATCAGTGCTCCCCCTACAGCAGCATCCTCTCTTAGAAGGACAGCAGTTCTAAAAAAAAATGGTTCAGAAGAACTCAAAGAACATAAAAAAGCATCTGAGCGGACGGTTCAGCCAGCTTCCAAACTCCCTAGACAGAGCTTGCTTCTGTCATCCTACATGAGCCAAAGGATCTGGTTTTAATGTTGCCGTATCAGAGACTCCTCAAAACGCTCAGGAAATCTTCTATACTCTTATATACACATACAAAATAATGCATAGAAAAACACAATATTAGATAAAGTAGTTCCAACCTAAAGTTAAATGTAAAATGCACTGTATGTCCTGACAACATAAAAAATAGAAATAACCTCATTGATAGGCTGAGGCTTTAAAAACAGTGTGATTTGGGTTAAAATAAGCATGATTTATACAAGATCAGTAGTTTGGTTTAGAATGACTTATTCATTAGGGTTAGTGGACTCTATGAGTAAGAATAGTAAATGGTCAGTGAGATGAAATGATTACGGCTATTTTATTGAAACAGGAAAGAACAGACCAAACACAAAGCAACCTCTTCTCTACATTAGTTTTCATAGGAGGACTTGAACATGAATGCATCTTTTTCTTACTGAAGAGATGGGCACTGTTCTCCGTTGGAAAGTTGATAAAAAAAAAACATCCTTCATGTCTTATTCATCTTATGGTTACAGAGAAAACAAAGACAGACATTTATAATGCCTGATTTTAAATGTGAACTGTTAAGTAGAGGTGTTGCATCTCATATCATTGTGATTACAGTGTGAGACGTGGTGATTAACCATTTGTTCTTGCTGTATCTCTGTATTATATTTTCTGTTAAGAACCTTAGCAAGACAAAAATTCCACCTATTTGTATTCAGTTCTGACTGAAGTCCTTTTTTGCTGAAGTCCTTGATCAAAACAGTAATATAGGAAAAGTATGCTATTCACTGACTTGGTGATTGGAGGATGTTAACAAGGCCTGTCAAAACCTTGTATAATACAACATGCAGTAGCTTCAACAATTATTTTACATGTTATTTAGAGTGGCTTCTAGACATTATGCAGAAAATGTTGCAATACAGAATGATTGCTGCCTGGTAAATAAAGCAAAGGACACCCTTAATGCAAATGGCACTTGATGGCCCAAAGGTGCAAGCCTCAGTGGATTAGCCTGAGAGTGGAGGCTTACATTTTGTGCTCACCATGGATGACAAATGGGACTGCATTCTGCAAATAGGACTAAATAATCTGCCATCTTAGCCGAGGCAGTGGCATCGCAGAATATATGGAAAAATATTCACAGTATTTCCAACCCCCTCAAAAGCTCCTGTTCCTGGTGAATATTTGCCCGAGGATCTTTTGTGACATTTTCTTTTTTGTCCAGCAACTAAATGTGCCACGTTTGTACCACATTCATATTTGTGCTTTCTTGACAGTAACCGATTTCAAAACTATCCCGCTGTGCTCTCTGCTTGATGCACTTTTCATTTCTTCTTGTACTGGATTCATAATTTGTCTCATCTCTGCTGCTGCACTCTTCTCGCTTTTTAGTTTAATGACCAACGGAGCTCAAATTGAAGGTGTGTTTAATGCAGGATATTGGTCATGGTTTTCTACAAAGCTTGATAAATTTCTGGATAATAAAATTTTACTATTGTTTTTTTTTTTTTATGTCATACTGCAATTAAGCTCTCTTTTATTGCTGTTTCAGTGACTTTTTAAAAATCAACCTGATGTATTTTTCTCAATTCAAACAATGTTAATGTGGAGAGTTTGTCCTTGCTAATAAGCTGACACTCTCTGAGCTTGTCACGAGGCCAAGCTGAAGACACATAAAAGGTGGCTAGTATTTTTTTCTATTTCTCCTTTTTTATTTTTATTATTACTTCTTTCTGAGTAAGCAGAGTGCCTTCCCCCCCCGAGGCTTTTCCTTTGTTCTTTGTTCTGGGCTTACAGTAGCAATTCTGGTTTGTTGCACCATATCTGTGTCATTTCTTAAACATATTCTGAAGAAATTTGCTGTACAAAGAAAATAAATCAAACAGCTTTCTTAGAAGATCCGATATTGATTAAAAGTTTAACATGCAACCCAGGAGTTCGTACAGCTTGTCAGCTTTCTTTGAGATACGCTCTGATATGCATTTATCTGAAGTTACTTTAGATGAAAAAGTTCTCTTCATGCCAAGGTTTGAGAATAATGTTGCCTTCTTTCTTTTACCGTTAGAGAATACACCACAGGCATCAAGTATATAGTCAACACAGCAAAAATCTGCTTGAAAAACAAGAGAGGAAAGAGTAATAGAATTTTAAATATATATATATTATATATATATATATATATATATATATATATATATACACACACATTCGGGGTGTAACAATACATCGATTATATTGATTATATGGTCAATATCGATGCAAAATGCAAACATCATTGAAAAATTAACCAACCATTAATCAAGTGCACTTTTATTTAGAAAATGACTTTAGTTTGAGTTCCCCTGGCACGTTGATTTCCCTTCATTACTAGTCTGTCTTTATCATGGGAACAGATTTTTTTTTTTTTTTTTTTTTTTAACTGATTAATTTAAATACCCCAGCTCTGGAATAAAAATGTTTGATGATATTCTAGTTGCTTTTTTATTTTGATATGAATGGAAAACTGTTCAATTACCTGTGAAATAACTTCATGTCAATCGTTGGATCTTAGATTGAATCCAAATTGGATCGTTACTGAATTTGATATACAAAGTATATACACACCAAAAACGGTGCCACATTCAAAGTTACTTAAATCCCCTTTCTTCTCCATTCTGATGGTTGGTTTGAACTTCAGCAAGTCATTTTGACGATGTCTACATGAGTTGCTGCCATGCTGATTAGATATTTGTGTTAGTAATCTACTGATCAGGTACATATACCTATTAAAGTGGCAGGTAAGTATACATATTTGCCAACAGAACAATAAAATTTTAGTTTACATAATTTTATTTTTTTAACATATACAATTTTTTGGCCTCAGAGGCCTCTAAAGATATAAGAGACCAGACCAAAGTCTCCACTCTAACTTACATATGACCAATCAAATGATTTCAGTAACAAGTAGAAGATAACAATCAAATATTTGAGAATCTAAGAGATAAGTGCAAGCAAAATGCTTTTCCATAAAATGCCCATTAAAATTAGACATGGATTGCCAGACAATATACAGCTTTATTGATTGAAAGATATCTCAACTTACGTAGATTTCTTTTTTTGCAGTATATGTAGAGTTCTGAAAGGTTGTTTTAGTACATTCAGCTCGATTCTATTCTCTTCTGATCAGCAACATTGTTGTTCTTTCAATACTGTAATATTGTGTTCATGATAAAGCAAAAGAAACTGGAAGATGCTTGTTATGGGTTAACGATGACAACAGTAGTGGGTAAGACAATAATGAAAATAATGATCATATGCATGAGTAGGAGGGTGATGCTAATGCTAATGAATTGTCTTCACAGAGCATATTTACATTTTTATTATGGTAATGAACTTTTCCAATTATCATTAGCAGTGGGATGCTGTCATTAATGTCATTTTTGATTGAATATGCTGTATATACTTTTTTCCCCCCATGCACTGAAATAGATTTGCTCAGGATACTTTTCCTTTGCCATTTATCACCTTAAAGTTTCTTACAAGACCTGTTTACTCAGCAAGGTCAAGAGAAGCAGACAATCTCCAGTTCAGGGACATCAAAACTTTCATCATTACCACATAAACTATTTATTTAATGACAACTAATTGATGTGGAAACTATTATGAAGTATGTCAAAGCCTGAAGAGCTGCAGTAAGTTTTAGGTCTGTGTGTAGATTTTAAACAGAATATTGCATTTTGTGCAACATAAACACAGTTGCACATGCTTGTTTTTGTTCTGGCCTAAATTTCTGTTGCAGATATGAAGCGTATGTCAAAAAATCCTGTAGATTGACAAGTAAAGACCTGTTTGAAGCACAGTGTGCAAATTAAAAGTGAGAAATGTCTCAACCGCAACTGTTTCTAATTAAGTTGGCAGCTTTTTCAAGCAAATGCCAGTTAGTGTGGCAATTATGTTGGGTTAGGTTGAACATAACTGCAGGGAAACCAAATGATTAAATATGTCATAGCTCCCTTTCTGTTGTGCTGAAGCGAGTTGTATTCTGTAGGAAATGCTTCACACATACATTATTGACAGTAAGGCTAAAACATAACAGTTGAGACTTCTGTCATTTATAAAGATAACATGACAACATTTAAGAACTTGAACTTTCTTATCTAGGCTAACAAGAAAGAAAAATCCTATAAGCAAACTCTGTCTTGAGGAAGTCTATTGATTCCATGAGTCTGAAAGCAGTTTGACGTGTAGGGAGATCTACAGCTTCCTGCCTGACTTATCTCTGATTCAGGGCTGGTTAATCCAGCATATGGAGCGCAGGGAGAAAGTGATAAATGTGTTTGTACACTGTGAAGAGAGACAGAGGGAGAGATCACAGGATACAAGAAACAAGACACACTATCACGGCTGAGACAAAAGAGGCAGAACCTGAGGGACATGTTTCCGAGGACATGCGTGCTGCCTCTGATGGTGCGGTTGAGCAAGAGGTGTGTACACAAGTGTGTCTATTGCATTTTCAATACTGATGTTTGTGCCTGGCACTTGCTTTAATATGCAGTACATCAGTATCTGCCACTAAATAAGAAACAACTGCTTAATGTTGTGTAGATGTCCTTTGAAATGCAAGAAATCTCTGACTTGACAAGACATGTGGCAGAAGATCTCTCAAGGTGTACTCCCCTGATAAAAGATAAAGTTTTTTGCCCTGTTAACATGTTCCTGTGACATTTCCTTTTCTTTTTAAATTTCTTTTTAAATATTTCACAAGACCGACTATGGCTGAGGAATTCTGCTTTTCAGAAAACATCACTTACAGTTTCAGAAGGGTAAGATCAGACAGCCCATATGTTCCACGTCGAGCATTACAGGAACAAGTCTTGACGACCTGCGAGTGGGGCATTGTACGTAATTTGCATGTGACGCTTGTCTACGTTATGAAGAAAAGTTGACAGATATAGGGTGGAGAAGATAGTAGAAGGAAGGCCAAGTGAACAACTATGGCTCTGACGCAGATGAACTAACTGGGAGCTCAGGAACTTGCTGATGTTCTTACTGAGTTATCTCTTAGCACAGTGAGATAACAAATGGTGCATTTCTAATATTATTTCAGGAGGTTCCTCTAGGAAATCATGTGGAACTTTGGCAGCATGGCAGGGTTTTTTAAGCTGCTTTTACATGGGATGCTGCAGGAGGTAGACCTCACTTTCACGCCTGTGTAACATATGAATGCACCTGTGCTGTACCCAAGCACACCAGACTGAAGTCAAAACATTTTTACACCGCACTGTTGGACGTCCATTGAAGGAAATCTGGTAGACTTCCACATATCAGTCACATCTTTGATTTCAGTTTCCACGGGTGCACCTTCCTCCGCTGTTCTTCACCCTGTCCCATGTGAAAACAGCTTAATCTTGCTGAAAGAGGACTTTGCCTTAAGGGAATATTGATGCCAGACCACACACACACACACACACACACACACACACACACACACACACACACACACACAACTCGGCATATTCTGCATGTACA
>JAOXYM010000009.1:4620369-4639765 GCA_028567055.1 Leptatherina wallacei
GCAGTTAGCTTCAGAGTTAGCTTCTTTCTCCTTACCCAGCAGTGGTGAAGCAGACGTGGGGCTCTGTTGTAACTAGAAGAGCTGTGTGCTGCTTATTGCTAAAGCTTGTTGCAAAATATTCACAGCTAATTTGAAAGTTTCTCACTGCTAACTCTGCTCCAATGTCCCCCTCCCCTCCCTACCACTCTGCCTGCATCAAACCCGCTGAAGTGTTGTGAGTCTCTCCTCCTCTCTAGTGTGACAGTTCTTAAAGGGGCCACACTATTCTTTTTAAACAGCACCATGTCTCAGCATAATGAGTCATAACTCTCATCCAAAAATTAGTCAACTTTTAAATAAAAGCTGTCGACTGTGCACCGTTTCGACTAATCGAGTAGTCGATTAGTCATGCACATCCCTACTATGGATGCCTTTGTGCAAGAGATGGTTGGTTCTTGTATTTTCACACTTTTGTAATGTGTTCTCACACCTGAATGATTAGAGCTAGAATTAATTTATAAAGTTTGGTCAACAGCAGGGATCAGCATATATGGTCATCAAAGTCCACTTTTCTGCAAGTTTGAAATATTTCCTATTTAACATACCGGATTCAGATCAATAATTCGTTAATAGGCTTGTGCAGAACTTGGCAACAAGATGTTGTTGATCCATTTCATTTGATTCAGGTGTGTTGCAGCAGGGAAACATATAAACCCACACAACAGCAGACCTCAAAGTCCAGATTTGCTGATCTGTGGTTTATAGTCTACAAAATACACAACAGCCACTATAAATCAATGGTTATGGTGCATACATTTTGATGTGGTTTCAAATATGTCACTTGAATGCTGCCCAACAAAAAACAACAGCATGCCGATGCATCGCTATCTTACTATTCAAATTGTGACACCATTAAACTTTGGAGAAATGGACAAACACACTGGGCTGAAATCTGACATACTTTGATTATCTTTGTATCATTACATGCTAAATCCTAGTTCTTTTCATTTTCCTCTTGGAAATATGAATGCTCTTTGTTACGTCTGAGCTATATTTGGTAGGGTTTCATGGTATTGGATCCTATCCAAACTATTATGTACTGCACACGCATCAGCTACCACAGAAAGTGAAGAAAAGCTTTAACCTTTTCCAATGTTGTGATAAAATTTAATAACATATTTTAACCAGTGAAAACATGTTTTCCTTGAGATCATCAGAGAAATAGTAAATCTGACAGTGACAGATGGTCAAAATATCCCGAAACACCATCCACCACACTGACATTTCAGTCCAGAAGGACGTGGGCTTCCCTTATGATACGATACTTTGACACAAATGAAAAACTTCAAATGCATTCCATCAAGATACCAGATGGCGACATGGCAAAGAGACAACTGCTCCCTGTTTACTCTAAATAAGGACATTGATCTGAGGCCAGAAAAATCCCTTTTTTGCTGACTGAACTTGCACTTTGGTGCGAATACATAATCACAACAGGGCATCTGCATGATCCACTTCAGAAGATTTCAAAGAATAATCCAATCACTGTCTCCATCATTAGAATCCAAGCAGCAAGCAGCGAGTGGTGCAGCACTTTTGGAGGCAGTCATTACTGCTCCAAGGGTGCCGCTGTCATTACCATCCGCTTAGCCAAAGAATCAGTTAATAAGTGAGGGGAATCAGTTAGTGTGTAGCAACTGAAGTTAGAGGGAAGAGAGGACACTATGGTCTTTTTAAAAAAATTATTTTAGCCATCCATTGTTGAAATCGATTGCTCTGCTTTAGTGATTCCCTAGGAGCCATTTGGACTGCGTTGGATGTGGGCAGCACCATGAGCTCTCTTTCTGTGTCTGTATCGGTTTGTCTCTCAAGTTCGCGCAGACACACACACACACACACACACACACACACACACACATACACGTACACACTAGACACAAGTGGCTGAGGGTGTTCTTAATGGTCTAGAGTTTGATCCACTGTCAAACAGCCAGAGATATACAGTTTCAGGTGAAGAGAGAAGCAGCCTAAGAGGTGTGTTTATTACCCTCACAAAATAAATCCACCTCTCAGTTAGTGTGCTTGTGTCAGTCTATCGGTCTACAAGCACAGATGCCATTTTTTCTCATCATCTTCCATACCAATGCGTTTTTGCATCATTTTAATGCACATTTTTAACATCTGCTGAAGCATTTTTTATGCAGTTTACTTGCCTCAGCACTCTGACATGCGGTTCACACACACATTCATACACACTGAGGTTTGGCGTATTAGTTGGCTTGTGATTTAAATTGATTGAGCTGTCAGCTTGCTGCTTCCCTGCCCCTTAAGGCTTTTATAGGGAGTATTTGCACCCCTCCGTAACCACGGAGGTTCGTGCACTCAGGGATTAATTAATTGTTTAGTCAAACACTCTCTCAAACATCTATTCAGTATGGAGGGAGGTATACGGTGCAGGTGGGAGAGAGTGGCAGATGTGGGGTGGGTGGCCGGGTGCAAAGGGGGCAAAGCCAAGAGAATGTGTGGAAAAATCAAGCAGACTGAAGGGGCGAGTAAACAAGATTTTTATTTTACATGGAACAACTTATAGAAGCAGAGGGAGAGAGTTGCAGCTTGAGGGTGAAAATATAATTAAAGGAACAGAACAATAGTGCTTTGTGGATTTGTGGACAGATGATATGTGGGTCGTACCACCATAGGCAGAGAGCTGGCTAGACGAAGTTGTGCGTCCGCAGTGACTTTTCTTTCTTTATTGATTTTGTCAGCCCAGATCTTTGTAGGAAGTTGATACAAAGTCATATGTGTGTGTGTGTGTGCGTCTCTGTTAAACTGCTGGTCAGTGTATGACATGATCTAAGCATCCTTGTATACTATCCCCCAAATGTCTATGTGACGGGGTTCGTAGTTAAAATACAGAATAGGCTAGTCGTGCTGTTGTTGGCGGACTTTTATTGTGCTCCAAGGTCCCAAAAACTTTGCTCAGCAGTGAAATATTCTCCAGTCCAAAAAAGTGAAAAAAACAAAACTACTATTTACATATTTACAAAAGCAACTTTTCCACTCATCTGTTTCAAATAAATCCAGAATAAAGACTAGACCGAAAACTGGTAGGCACCACAGAGCTTCACTCCCTGTTACCTCCTTCCTGCATCCAGCATTGTATCGAAGAAAGAAGAGAGACACCTCTCACTCTGACAGCTCTCTTTAAATATACTAAGCCCCTCCCATTAGACTCCCAATAGCCTACACAATTAAGCAAAAATGTACATGAAATATACCACATTTATCATTGAAATGCACACACAAAAATCTGATAAATTATAATTTTTTCATAACCATGTAATCAGTGCATGTTTCCACATACACAGTAAATGAATATATTAACACAAAAAAATATATTCTCATGTGGTCATATGGTTATGACGTCATGTCCGCATTCCAAGATGGTTGGCAATATAACAACTGAGCGGGCGTTGCCTCGGTTTTGAACCGGACAAAGGCGCAAACGGGAGGAGATGGTGAGTCACCACAAAATGCCACATACATAGTTAGCCTAGCAAGATACTAAGTGTGCACCCATAATACCCAACTAGGTAAGGCAGATGGAAGATCGTGCGTGTCGCTGCTGTAATCTGCTACGGACTTTCGCCGGTCCTGCATATGTGTGTAGGCATATGTGAGTGTGTGTGTGTGTGTGTGTGCTGTTTGTGAGGCAGTCTTTAGTGACGATGGCTCTTTGTCACAGTCCATCTACTGCAGGACCCTCTTTGAGGACCACAAGTGTGTGCAAGCATGTGTGTGTGTGCAGTGAGAACTTTCAATTAGAAATAACTATATATCGCTCATAGCTCCCCAGAGGGTGTGATCAATCACTGTCATCGATAAAGACAGACCAGTTTGTCTGGAAGCTTCTGCAAACCCTCAAGGTCTGCTGGCAGCTGCAGAGGAGGGTTGAACCAGTTGTGGTCTTTTTCTACAACTTCTACCTCAAACACTGTCTCAGCATTTAATCCCGTTGAGCAATTATCACCTTCTGATGCGTAGAGGGCGAAGGCTTGTTGGACAGCAGAGGTGGGAGTCACAGCAAAGATACCTCGTTTGAATTCCTCAGACAGCCTGTGCTTTTATAATTTGTGTACCTTCATCCAAAGGGGAAAAAAAACAAGTATTTAATTGATGCTAGGGAATGTATCTGTTACAATATTGGCTGTACAAATCATTCTGAACAAACTTGCACACTTCAGTGGCTAAAGTTTTGATTTGTTGACATGGCTTGTGACCAGCAGAGCTCATGTCAAGAATAACTATTTTTTTCTTTTTTTTCAGTTGAGGCTTTGGTGGGTCCAGTTTACAGTATAAACAGCAGCTTTTTAGAAGGAATTTTAAAAGCTTTGGGCTCCATTTCTAACAATGAGAAGGATTTCAATGTCAAACTCCGGTCTGAATATCTGTTTTTTAGCAGCCAAAGAATAGTAATTGTTTCAGCTGTCACTAGTGATTAAACTGAGCAGTAAGGAATATTGATTGTGTGAATATAATCATGTTCACCTTTTCTTATTTTTATCTCAAACCATGCTGACCACATTTTCAGGAAACTTAGGGGACTGATGGGTCACACTGCTTTTTTAAAAAACATTCACAGTTGCCCTTATTTCCCATTGTGTGTCACGGTGTGACTGCTGCAGAAGAGGGTATGTTTCACTCTATGCTATTTTGTGCCCTGGGACACAAATATCTCTTGTTATTCAGTCCACATGCACATAAAAATAAGTCCCCATACAAATGAAATCTCAGCATTTCATTAAGCTGTGAGATGAAGAGTGACCATCAGCTCTAACATACAAGGGGGGGGGGGGGGGGGGGGGGGGTTATGGAGCTAAATACAACAAATGTTTTACAGATCTAACCTCATGAATAGACTCAACATTTTGGAACATTTGATGCATCTGCAGTTACAATTAACTTCCTGGATAATTCAGCCAAATGTTTACAATATTTTATATGATGCACAAAATCTCAGAGAGTATCTTACATTCTGTCTTTTGTTTGTCATTTATCACCCATTGCTCCTGCAATGAGTCTGCCTTGTAAAAGCAAAGACCAGTAGGCTATATTTCCAGTGTTTCCACTGATGTAACATTTCTTTTTGATATGTCCCATGTATGAGAAAATCAAACAAATTAAGCAGAGGAAATGAGCTCCAACACATTCAAACACACAAACAGCGTGTGATCATTTCTACTCTTACAGACCCACATTACTGCAATCAAATAATTTCACCCATTACGGAAAGTACTGTCAAGCTTGGGCAAACAGACAGTTTGACCTTTTGATTGAGGATATAGAACAAAAATCAGATTTCTCCTTGTCAGTTTCTTTTATAGCGTTGAAACTCGCATCACCTTTGTACCAAAGAACAATGAACGCTAATAAAGGTAAAGATGAGGGTCATGCGTATTTGCTGTTGATGGGTGAAACATTCCAGTAAGGGCTTGTATTTCAGAGCAGCAAGTGTATGGCCTAGAGAACAACGCACTCCTGTCATGTTTAATAGGATATTACACAGATTAAGTGCCCTCAGTGGTTTTCTCTGCAAGGTTGCATTTGAAGAAGAAAGGTGCTTTGATTTTAATGGTTATGTCTTAACTAGAATGATCTTATGCTAAACCAGTGGTTCTCAAACTTTTTCTACCATGCCCCCCTTTGAAAAAATAAACATTAGGTCACTGATTAACTAATATTTTATTGAAGGATCCTTTAAGGCGATCACTGCAATCAAGTGTTTTCTGTAATTCTCACTCATATTTCTGCACCTATTGACAGGTATTTTGGCCCACTGCTCATCAGCAAAATGCTCTCATTTGTCAAGGACCCTGTTGTTTGTATGTTTTATTTATTTATTTATTTCAGCACAATTGAATTAAAAAACAATGTCTTATTTCACTAAATTGTAATTTAGGAAATTTATATTTATTATAATTTTTATCAGTCTCCAGTTATTTAAATTACTATTAAGAATTTTGTCTTTTCTTTAATGGAAGGGTACAAGTAATTTTGTGCACGATTATTTATATATATATATATATATATATATATATATATATATATGTGTGTGTGTGTGTGTGTGTGGTTTGATGTGGTTTCTGTAAACCTCTATCTCTGTTGCGTTCACACAATTATGGTGCATTTACATTGTACTTGGAAGTCAATTATACCTGGTTGCCCACCACTTTGAGAACCACTGTGCTAAACTAATGGTAATACTGAATACAGAACACACAATGGAAAATTGTTGGGATTACCAAAGTGTTTACAATATATCCACAGAGTGACTGAAGTATTTGCAGCACAATTGATGAAAGTCCTTCTCCTCTGTTGTTGTTATGTGGTTGTAGCAGCCCACACTAGCTTGCGGAGGTGGCTAACAAATAGCTAGGCAGCCATTCTCATTCTTTTGTTCCTTTGTATGTAGTCATAGGTGGGAATTGTCCCATACCATCTCTAGCATGCTGTCAACTAGGTACAGCTGTAACCGAGACTGGGTTGTTTATATAATGTCATGTTTATCGGCAGCTCAAAACCAGTAATAGGTATTTCATTTTACAGTTATTGTCAAACCCCTAAATCCAATCAATATGTGAAGTAAAATAAGTAAACAAAAAAAATCTGAAGTTTACCACAGAGCTAGAGATGTATGTCAGATGATCAGTTGTCAGCATCTGTACCACATTTAGTTGTAAACTTTGCAATACTTGTTTAGATTTTTATTCAGTCTGCTATTTAACTTAAAGTATGGATCTCAGTATATATTTCTCTGTTGCCTTTTCTTTGATACAGCATGGGGAGTGATGAAATTAGCCAATTAGTATTAGTGTACCAGCAAAAAAGTTAAGAATTAATTTGCCCTAATTAACAAAGTGTGAGACGAACAGCTAGAATTTGGGATGAATTGAATAATCATCCTCTCTAACATAAAAAAAACTTCAATTTAGCTATGCGTAATGATTAGTAGAAGATGAAATATGTTTCTATCATTGATAGAAATATAAATTATAGAAATATGATGATTCATTTTAGATTTAAATTGATCTCCTCACCCACAACCTCCCACATGCTCCTCCAAAGAGTGTTTGGTAACTCAGATTTTTGAAGAGACATTTACAATATAACACTGATGATTCAACCAAAAATGAATGCAGTATGGCAAACCATATCACACAACTATAAAACACAGAACCACAAAATATTTACTCCAAATTGTATGAGTTTCACACCTCCACACATATTGGCCATACCTCCAATAAGACAATTGACGTTTTTTCAGCTGTTTTCATACTTTGCTGCTTACATAGAAACAACATCATTGTGAAAAGAAAGTCCTAATCCAGACTGCAGTTCCATCTCACTGTCTACACATTAAATGTGAGTAAGTTGTTTTCGGGATAAAAAAGCATATTCAAGGCAACATTGTAATGTCTTTTTATTTTATCAGTCTTTTTTTTTTTAATTCAACAACAGACTGGTAGAAATGTTTCAGGTCAAGTGAAAGCCACTCTTCATTTGCTGTCTACTTCAAGCTCTAAAAGAGAAAATCCAGCCAGGGTACTTGTTACATAATTTGTATTTGCAGATATTATGCAATAGCAAAGTATTATGTTTAGTAATGGATGGATGTTAAAGCAGAATTTAAGGCTTTAACCTCGACCCTGAATAAGCCAGAGTTGTTTGGCTGTATAATTAGAATATACAGAAATACCTAAAAAATTATTTTACTTTGAGATTTATTCTTTGAGTGGGATTTATTACTTTCAGTTATGTAGAGCACAAAAAACTAATTGACCTATTTACTAATCCACTCATTTTCAAAGGAAATGTAACAATTCTCTTTACTACATTTAATTCATTTGAACATTTTATTCACAGAATGTATATAAAATGTATGTAAAGATTGAATGACATAAAGAAGTACCCTAAATGACTGGATTTATTTTGCATAATTGTAAAACATCTTTGAAAATCATTGGAGTCTTTTCTTTTTTCATACATGTAAATATTAGAAATAAATGTATAAACTGGTTTCTATTTCTTTTATAGCTTGAGGTTTATTTGATAAAATAAACATTGTGATTTATTGGGGGTGTCTCTAGGTTCAGAAAATGTTTTCATAGATTCTAAATCAATAAACTAAGAAAATAATCAGCAAACTAATAATCAGAATTGTTTTTTTTATTGCATTTGAATTCTTCTATACATAATGTGTGTAATGGTAAATGTAATTGAGGATATGTTTTAAGGTACAGTGTTTAAGAATTACTAAAAAACTGTTATTGTCAAGAAGCACTACTTCCCTCCTGAGCTTTATATTACCTTTTGTGTAAATTATGGGTGCCCATCATCCAGTTTTTGTTTTCTTAATTTTTCATTAGTAATGTCAATTATTCCTTTTCAAAATGTGTCTTCTGAAAAAGAATTTTGGTCATTGTTCAAGGAGGCATTCCGACGATGCAGCTGTCTTGTAGGGTGTGTGCAAGGTCTCGATTTAATAATCAAGTGGAAATGATCAGAGGTGAAAAGGTGAGGACTCTACAAAGAGATAGTTTATTTTCTATTATTATGTTTGAATTGTTAATTCATGATGCCTCATGGTATAAATAGGATGTGCTGCAAAGCAGAACGGTTGGCCTGCATAGAGAGAAGTTGAACAGTTTGTTGTGCTTATTGTCTCAATAAATGGAAAATTTGTTTCCTGCTACCCCAAGCCAAATGAGCTATATCTACCTTTGCTTACATGTCATCTTGCCACAGATATATTATTTATTTCTGTCATTGACCTTTGATTTTGTTACTAACTGCACCTTTAAATAACATTGGAAATATTGTATCTCTGCTGACTGACTCTTTCAAAAGACTCCAAGTACACTCTGTGGACTCAGCGAGCACAATGATATAAAGATCCTGTCAATCACATTATCACAGTAACCTTTTCTGACAGTATTGACATTGTTGAAATCTGCCATTCATCACTGAAATCTCTCCTGTTTGAATGTGCAGAATTTTCTAATTAGCTAAAGAAATTAGGGAAAAAAGCAACATCTTGGTTCCAAAACTAGTCAGTCATTGTTACATGAACATGCAAGGACACACGTGTTTGATTCCTAATAGTGAAGATGTTCTCCAAAACATCAGTCACACAATAAAAAAAAGTATGATTGCAGTTTAAAACGACTTTGCTATGATAAAAAATGTTGTGCTTAAGATCGTACTTTTGGTAAGAGGGCATTGCTATTTGTACAAACTAATACAAAAGTCAAGGCCAAACATGAAGGTTTTTTTTTTTTTTTTAAATGTGGTTTATTTGGAGGTGGAAAATTTCAAGTTTATCCTTCTTAAGACTGTATTGGATGGAGTTTTAAAGTATGCATCATCAGGATGGCAGATTATATACACGAGGGAGAGTGATGACACCACTGTCTTTACAAAGAGTTGCACATCCAAGTTGTATTGATGATCAAAATATTGTGGATTTAACTATTAATGTATCAGATTATTCATTACATCGAAGCATTAGCCTTAGAGGTAAATGTCCCTGACTGAGGACTACAGAGGTATTTTCTGTCTATCTCCTGGTACATTTAAAAGCTTGAAGAGTTGAGCCCTTACTTATTCTTTGACCCGGACCAAGAATGACCTTATAGTAAGTGTCATTATCAAACTTTAAACTGCAGATCTATTTAGAATGTCTAAATAGCTATTTTCACATCAATAAATGCAAGATTCATCCTCAATAAATTTTTTAGAAAGCATGGAGAATTTAATTTTTAGGTCTTATAACACTCGTTTTTGGAAGGAAAAAAAAGCTTTTATTACTACACAGTATCATCTTCTGTTTTACATTAAACATAAAAACACAAGTAACTATTACCATTCACAATATAACCATGTTTTGCAAATGCAACCAATGAAGACTGTTTTAATATCATAAGAAATATCACATAAAGATCACAAGTATCTGTTTTCAAAGTCCTTTTTGGCTCTAAAAGTCATTATTATACAGCTAGTGGACAGAAAAGTTGGTCAGAGAGATGGTTTTAGACATGCTACAAAAGGCTACTTGTAGCCTGGTCGGTTTATTGTAAAGCACTAGCTGAAGCATCAACCAGTTGAGCTAAACACCACCTCTCAGTTATCAATATCAATTCAACATTTATCACTTATAAAACAAATAATAAAATGCTTATTATAAACTAGTCTCTACAGTTTTGCAGGTTTAGAATAACAGAAGTTACATCTGCTTCTCTTTGGTCACCTTGTGTTGACTTTCTGTCTGAAGACCAACAGATTTTGCTGTTTTTTTCTACATATAAACATCTGCTTTGCTGCCTGTTCCTCACCATCCGTCATCGTCATCAGAGGGGCTGTAATCAGAGTTTTCCTCCTATTCTGACACGTTCTCCTCCAAATCACTGTCAACCTCCTTATCTTGGAAGATCAGACCAAGATACTCATATAGATCAAGATGCTCATATACCTTTATAATGTTATGAACCCCCAGCATCATCCTCCCTATACCCAAACTTATTCAAAATCCCTTATTCCTCAGTGCCCCATATGTAATCACTCTTATACTGTTTCACTATCACTATTCACGAGATAACCACCATGTCCCTTGAAAAACCAAGAAGTCTGTCTCCGTGTGCACATGGACTTTTCCTCTGTCCAGGTCCCCCTTCAACTCTGTCACCACTGACCCGTAAAAAAAAAACACAATTACATGATTTGTAGTATTTCACAGTTTAAAGATTCCCTGAAACCATATTTTCCTTTGATGTGACCAACACTGGCGCCTCTAAAACCCATCTAAATAGATACGGGTCAAATTTGACCCAGAACAGCCTCAGTGTCCAAAAACGTCAAGCCTCTTAAAGAAAATAAACAATAATAAAAAAAAATAAGTTCTATGTTTTTGGGTCACTTTAGGAAAAGTCATCAAATTTCAGGCCAAAAAAATTATATAATTATATTTGGGTAATTTTACTGCTGTCAAATGTCAAAATGGGTCAAATTTGACCGGAACAGTATGTAAGGGTTAAGCTTTAAAAAAAAGACCTCCAAGATAATCCTTGGTGTTTTCAAAACATGCTTTACTATCTAAGTTTACCACAACAGAACCTTGGGAAATACAGGAGTGTGACCAGAAGACACAGATCTACACTCTCTGTGGGTTGGAGCATGTGTCTGTTGGACTCCAAGTCTGTGCACATCTCACACTTGCACAACATGAAGAATCGATTTGTCCTTTGAGTAGTGCAAGTATTTGTAGAGTGCGAGTATTTGCAGAGTGAGAGTTGGTAGGAGGAGAGGATATTTTGAATACAGATCATGAGATCTGAGAAAAGCCAAGAGAACAGGGACAGATGACAGAAAAAAAGTTTGAACTAAACACATTGACATGCACTAACGCAGAGGGGGAAAAAAGCTGAAAAGGCAAAGAAAAAGGGGGGGTAGAAGAGGTTGTGCTTGAGTTCAGGTCTCCCGTGCCATCATCAGTTCCCCCCTGTGCTCTGACCTTCCACCTCACTCTAATTCAAACGGACATCTCCTTGCTTCCTCTCTGCCTGCCTCTCTGTCCTCCTCGGTTTTATCTTCTCAATTCTTATCGTTGTTCCGACTCTTAGCTCTCAATTCCATCACTCATTATATTGTAGACGTGTGTGTATGTGAGTGAGTCTTTAGAAGCAGTAATTGAGGTTATCTCTTTAGAGGATTGTGTAAATGGCTGGAGCCTTGAATCTATTCAAGCATAAGTTCAGTGTAGAGAACATTAGACTTCACTAAGTATCCTAAATAATACAAATGGATTCTCAGGGTGTGACAGTTTTAAACTAATTTACGGCCACTGTAATGCTTTTTAATTACTAGCATTTTAACCTCATGTGGTTACAGAAAGACTGTGATTCAATGCCTGGAACTTTTACTAATTGCAGGCTGATGTTGAAGACTCATTTAACTCCCTCATTATTGCACCAAACAAAGAAAGGTTAATAAAAACCTTTACGTATAATTATTGTGAATTGTAGCTTGGTTGTATATGAGCTCCCTCTAGTGGTCTACATATGACATTTCAATATCAACAAGTTCTCAAGTTAAACAACAAACTAACTGTCAAAAAATAAAGTGTGAAGGCAGGTTTGTGAATGCATTTAGCCAAAACGCTGCTTTAAACACAATATGGTCCTGGCTCCTCGTGGGAACTGCTGATGTATAAAAGTAGCCCAATTAAAACTCAACCGTGCATAACAGTGAACCAGGAACAAATATTACTGGGCAATTAAGCACCACCAGACACAAAGTTTGCAAAACAGATCTCAGATCTGGATTCAGATCTTTAGGGATGAAGGAGGGGGCCATACTGGGTGTTATGGAGTGACGATAGCAAAGAAGCCACAAAACAATCACATCTCAAAAGGGCTCTTTCAACCAAACATGAAAGACAAGCATGATGATGTTTATCTACAAAAACATGATTTATTAGATAGATTTAAGTCCAGATTTCAATTTTGTGTTAAGCAGGATGCTACAGCTGGGTGAAATCTGTGTCTGAGTGGGATGAAATCCCTCCACATGGTGGATTTTAAACATTCATAGGACTTAGAAACTTCAGATTACTGTTACTCTGATGTCAGGAGTGATCCCCTACTGTGATAGAAAGGATCTGCACTCTTCAGATTAGCAGTCCGAGTTTTTGCATATTTGACCCTTAACAAGGAATTCTGGTACCTTGATACTTACGTTTTGTATCCTGTGGAAGCTTTGTACCATGCAAGCAAAAACGGGCAAGTCACAAACAAATGTGTCTACAATTAGCCAAAGAGATGACACCTGTCATTTGTGAGAAAAAGGCTGCCAGAAAGTTAAACTTGGTCCTACTTTGAACTAATCCTGAGTCACAGGGAATATTGAGATAATGCTGGGAAGACACTGATCAAGTACATAAAAAATGCTACAACTCAGGAGGGCTTTCTGGTCTGCCAATCATTACAAACCACAGCCAGATCCGCATATAACAGCTTCTGAGCTCGATTATCTCAAAGAATGGGCTTGATTTGAAAAATATGACTTGAGTCTGAATGGAAGGCACTGGGGCTTCAACAGCACATCCCAATGGAGTAGCAGCTTGAGCTCATGAGGTGGGGTTTGGGATGCATATATGACTCACTGCAGCACTCATTGCAGAAGACTCTGTAAAAACACAAAGTTTGGTGTTTCACCCTTCTAACATTGTGGCAGTGGCTGAAAACAGTGAACAGCATGTATTTTCTTGGGTAATTTGTGGTGTGACAAAAAAAAGAACACCGCACTATCTCAACACTTTGTGCTATTTGATGGGAGACAAAGATGAGGCTAATTAATGTCCCCACAGTGTACTACAGCCAGAGACGTGGGGATTGTAATCCAAGCTTTAACAACCATGAAATCTGTCATTAAAGTCTCTGCTCCTCTTCTGGATAGGCAAGGAGTCTAGTGAGGTTTAACTCTAGGAGCACAATTAGGTCTTGTGATGTGCTGTCTAATGTGTGTGTCTTTGGAAGAGTGCAACTTTCATCCTGATGTCTATTGGAGGTGTTGTTCATAGGCTCTTAATAACCCTGTAGCAGAGTTATTGGCGAACGCATGCATTTGTAGTTGGTTTCAAGTCATTTTTCTGCTGGTGCTAACCAGTTGTGTGAATCCAAATGTGAGAGGGAAAAAAAGAACAGGACTACAGAAAGCATCTGGTGGTGGCAATGCACATGGAAGTCTTGTGCATTTGATCATGGATAGAGCTGAATCATGCTTTCATATCTGAGTGGACACAGCTGAGCAAAGTAGTCGCACACACACACACACACACACACACACACACACACACACACAAAATACTTTATTTATATTTGAGCTAACCTAAAATGGGAAATGATGAGGACATAGAAGTTAAATTAGCATGGTCATTTGTATGGAGACAAGGCATTGCATTGATGTCAATTACATCCATAATTACAATATAATTGGTTTGGAATAACAGACAAACAAGAATCAGTGTGATTCTGTTACATTTGAATGAGCCAATTATATATAGTTAGTAAGGAAATAGAAAATTTCTTGACAACCTTTTGGCTCTCAGATCTATTGTATGACCCTTGCCATGAAAAATTGATGCGGTTCAGGAAGTCTTAACACTCATCAGAATGTATTATTCTTTTTCATCTTTTGTCTTATGCAGCATTGTTTCCCCCTTTTTTTAATTTAATGAATAAATATTGTTTCTTATATTACCTTTTTTATTTTGGATACTTAATTCCATGATCGTTAAAGTCAGATTCGACAATTGGGAATAAACATAACCCCTTTTAATACAATTTAGAGGTTTTGGAGGTTCTTTCATTTCTTTTTTTTGGGTGGAAACAATCCCTCCATATTTTAAAATAGCTTGGAATTAACTCTACATCTTACCTTATTCACTATGCAGTAATGCATGAGTATAGAAATAAGTGTCCGTCTATACAATTAGCCGTAAATGCTGAAAGTATTGAAGATTACTTGATGTTACACAATAAGATAAAAATCATAAATAACCAATCCAAGCGAGTGCATCCGAATTATGTAAAGTCCATATTTGGCAATGCCGGAACAATAATGGATAACGCTTGACTACTTTGTGATAAAACAAATTATTTGTTGCTATAGCGTTCTATAAACCTTGTTTCCAGATCACTGTGACTAGAGTTTGTTGTTCTCTCCAATAGTTTGCTGCAGTTAAGGAGTGGAAATCTATCAAAATAGAGTTGACTTTATTTGACTCATGATGCAGAATGTAAAAAACAACACAGATTTCTTAACAAGGTTTTGAAAGTTAATTTTTTATCAGAATGGGTCTTTCCTTTTAAGCTTGGCAAATAATACAACAGCTACTGGAAATAAGGGGTGTGGAACTTTCTATCTTTACTTCTTTACTTAGTCTTCTCTAACTGTTTACATATTTACTTTGGCTTTATGCCTCATCATCTGATCAGATTTGACATTAAAACCACTCAGAGGAACATTAACATCAGGCTTCCAGTTGTAATTACTAATCATTTATCCCTCAGTAAGCAATCTCAGTTTGGGGCTGCTTATCAGTATAACATCACTGGTGTTGTTATCCTTCCAACTGTTGAATCAGTTCTCGCACTAATTAAATCAACTCTGATCATGTGATAGTTTGGGGATTTGTGCTTAGATACCGGAATTCTCAAGCTTTGATGTACTTCCTCTTGCATGAATTCATCCAGTTAATATACATTCAATTTTTATATTTCAAGTAGTATCAGATCAAATCTGTTGTTCTCAGGTTTGTCCAGTAAGAAAAATCTGTATTTCAGAACGAAGCTTTCTCTTCCAGAAATGTTTTGAATCCAATCTTACCTCGATATGTGTGGGAGGTGAAGTGCAAGCATACATGCTGCAAGACACACCGCCGCGAGGGTTGGTAAATCAATCCCTTGTGTGTGAGTCTGATCAGTGTTTGTGTCTTGATATTTCTGCAGCGCATGTAATTTCAAATTGAAAGATTGATTTTTGATAATGAAAAGAAAAGAGCCAGAGGAGGGTTAGAGGTGGAGGGGTGGAAGAGTGAATGAATTGATAGAAATGTATATCTGTCAGTGATTTACACACATTTTCTGACATTCTCATCAGGCTTTCAGTCCAGCGGAGGTGCAGAATGTACAGCGAGCATGCACCTGCATATACCTTTTTTTGTTCACTGTGTCTCTGTGTGTGGGTGTGTATCGATCGCTGCTGGGTGATGTTTTATTAAACAGAGGTGAGGACAGGGATAGAAGTGTCAGAAAGGCTGATGTGCCTCACAATTGCTAAAGCCCCTTTCATTTGGCCTCTCGTTGCTTTTCTGCTGGAAAGTCATGGTCCGCACCTCTTCTCTCCCACTCTCCCGCCTCCATTCTTTCCTTTAATCAATCCTCATCATCCTCTCATTTCTTGCCATTTTTTCTCATCCTTTCTTTGTCATTCACAGTCGAATCTTTGAATCAAGCCACTAACTATATCTACCACATTTCTATTTGCCCTTTTTTCAGCTCGTCTTTGTTATCGTTACCCTTTACAAGTACCCCATCCTCTTCTACACCATCCATTTTTAGTTTTTTCTCTCTAACACCTCTTTTCCCTTTTGCTTGACTCGGCCTCTTCAGTTGTCTACCACCTTCTTGCTTTTTCACTCATGCTCCCTCTCTCCCGCCCCTGTCCTCCTCTCTTCCTGCCTCTCCTGAGGAAAGCTAACCGATAAGCCGGTTTCAAATGGACATGCCTTCATGCTCTCCTTCTCGCCTTTCGTTTTGTTCCGTCTCTTCTCCCACTCCTTCACACCCTTGTGGATTTCATCTGCAAACCCCCACGTCTCTCTATCGTCATTCCTCATCTTAAACCTCTTCACTCGTCTTCCTTCCAGTGCGGAGAGTTAGATAAACACACATGTGTCCATGAACTTCTATCTTTCTCCAGGTTCCCCAACCATCCTTTTCACCAACGGGAGAAAAAGACATACAAATATAATCCGTTTAGAATCCCTGTGTGGGGCAACAGTAGTGGTAATCATGCTAAGTCTTGTACAGGTTGTTCCCTGCTTGCTCTCACACAGTCTAACAGCCTTTAACCAGGCAGGATGTTTGGCATTTGTAAGAATGTGTCTGTGTATGTCCTGCAGGGTCCAACTCAAACACCTCCTCACTCTTCTTTCCCTCATTAATGTGTCCCATCTTCCAATATTGGCTTAAGAAGATCAGTATGGGGAGGATGTGACACACACTGAGCAGAAGAAAAGGACGAAGAGATGTGAAGAGGAGTGTGTGGGAAAACCAATCCTGCGGTCCAGTCATGACCTTTAAGATGCTGCTTCTTGTTATGCTCATCCAGGCTTGACCCCCGCAAACCTCACTGCTTTTCCTCATCTCCTTCCTTTCTATCACTTTCAGTCATTGTGATAACTTGCAAATGCTGAAACACCAAGTGACTGTTTCATCGTTTATTTTTGATACAGGATGTTACACTATTACTTCAACAGGAATGTATCAACATTTTTGTAAACAAATACAATTAAATGGAGCTGAGTGGAAAAATAATCCATTCATTATTGGGAATTGAATGATACCTAATTACATATACAATCCAGCATAATTTGACACTGACGACCATTCAGTCAAATGTATGATAGCTTTCTTTGTCAAATCCACATCAAAAAGATTATGATCATAGACATGGATCAGTCAAATGTGCTAATTAGGCCTAATAGTCTGCTGTGTTTGAAAAACCTTTTGAATAATGTAGTCTCGTCCTCGCCTGAGGCGGCATTGCATCAGGAATTAGCGGAAGAAAAGAAAAGACAAACTAGAAAAAAGAAAACTCCCTCATCTATTGGTTAATGCAGGTTCACTTGAAGTGAACTACACCAACACTTTTTGTCTGTTTCCTACGTTGATGCCCATTAGAGTCTGGTTGCACATTCACTGAGCATTCCCTCCTCCTTGAATAAAACATCTCAATCATTCAAACCTGATTATCATCCAATTAAATGATCTGATTTCACCTTCGATTTAGCAACTAATCCATGAGGGTTATATAGCTTTGCCGCTTAAAGTTATGTGCTGCAGGAATATATCATTTTACTTAATAACTCAATAACCAAGGAAAAAAAGTTTTTGTTTTAGTGTTTGTTTAAAATTGTTTTGTTTTTTTTGCTGTCTGTCAAGCTTTAGTAGTTGAGAACGTCTGATTATATTTCAGGTCATATTTATGCAGAAATGCAGAAAAAAAAAGGTTCAAAAGGGTTCAAAGACTTCAGAGCACCACTCTGCATCTGTCATTTAATATTTCTCTTTATTCCCGTAAGGCTGAGATATGCCAGAAAAGAGGTAGTTACTACAAATGTTTTCCATCAGTGTCAAAAGACAAAGCAATATATTGAGTTCAAGTTATTTTTTCCCTAGCAGTATGGTATATCTACAAACAAGATTTTGCTGCTCTATGTCCTTAAGTGCTGTGCTCACTGCCCACTGGCACCTGTGTGGAAATTAGACTCAGCCAACGGGATGTGGCTTCAGACAAAACATCTTCAAGTGGGTGTTTAGCCTCAAGGGGACCACATGCTGTAATTGCTTGCTTCACACCTTTCATTCAATTTCTTTTAAGCCCATGTGCTCTGCGGCATGGAGCGAGGCTCATCTCTATTTTTGAGCCTTATTTCCAACAATTCAAAAATCATGCAATTTGCAAATGCGTGAATGACCCACAAATTCATTACACGAGATGCTCTCTCGTTAACAATAGCCACTGAACTTCTGTTATCTCGCCACCATCCTTTCTTGTATTTCCTTCTATTTATTTTCGCCTTCTTTCTTTGCACATGTGGAAACGATGGTTGACTGTACAGCAGCAGCTATTTCAAGGTGGCCACTGGCCTATTGATTTTCTTCTCCTTTTTTTTCTCTGTCCAATAATGCCTAGCAGAGGTTGTCAGACAGATTGATTGGGATAGTACGTGTTTGTGTGCCTTTGTGCTGGTGTTAGCTTCAGATCGCTCTGCATCATTGTTCTACGTTGAATGAAATGTGCAATTTGAACACTTCTCAACTCTCTTGGGCTGTTGAGCAAAATGCCATAAACAATCAATGGCAGAAGAAAACCCCCTTACTGTAGAGGGAATACAAACACCACTTGTCAGTGGACTTCCACCCGGCAGGGATGTTCTCTGACAGAAATCAAGAAAGCTGTTTAAATGTAGAAACTAAGACATAGGACACAACACTGTAGGTCAGAGCTTGAAGCTGAGTAGTGGGTGAATTATATGACATGTGTATCTAGGTTTTGAGTAAAGTAATCCTGAGAAATGAATTAAATTCTTTACCATAAAAAAGAAATCTCCCATCTGACTGAAATGTTTCAATTTTCTTCTCTTCCACTTTCATTTCTTTGCTGAAAGTGGGTTTCTGAAATCCCTGTGTGCAATAGCTTAATATCATGGTCCACACAGCTCCAAGTACGGCAGCTTCTCTCCAACATTGTTTCATTCTGGACTAATTTCTGCCCAAACCTGGACTCACTTTGCACAGAAAAAGCAGAGACAGATAGTGTTTCTGTGAGAACCATCTGAGACGGGCTGCAGATGAAAAAGACTTTTCAATTCCTGGGACCAAATTGAAACGGTATGATACTGAAATGAACGTTAGCAGTGTGGTACACAAGAGGACATAACCAGCAGAACAGGTTTTATAAAGTGGTTTTAAATGGAATGAATTTATTTCTCCCCAGAGCCATTATATATATATATATATATATATATATATATATATATATACATACACACACACTATATATATACATATATATA
>JAOXYM010000009.1:4665688-4683077 GCA_028567055.1 Leptatherina wallacei
GTATATTTTCTGGTTTTATAGGACTAACACAAAAAGTGAAACGTTCAAGTGAATACTGGATATACTAAAGTCTTTCCGGCAAAGGTGACAGTTCCACACAATGTCTTATTATTTCTTTAAGTAGCCTTCAGGAATAGTTTTCCAGGCTTCTTGAAGGACATGCCAAAGCTCTTCTTTAGATTTTGGCTGCCTTGACTCCAAATGATTCCATACAGCTCCAATAATGTGGAAGTCCGGGGTCTGGGAAGCACATCTGTCCATTAGACCTGTTTTCACTGATTTTCGGTCTAGTTTTGTCTAAATTGGCATACCTCAGCCTTTTCTTCATTTGTCTTCTTTAAGATTGACTTCCTTGACAACTGTACTTCCATGGTGACCCTTTGTGATGATGCTTCAGTGAACAGTGCATGGATTAACAAAAAGGTCCAAATACATCTCTCAAGTCTTGTATCAGGTTTTTTCTTATTCTTTAAAGCCACACTACTGAACTTTGGAAGATTAGTGCGGCTCCCCCATCAGGTCTCTTCAGACAGGGAAAGTCAGTAAGATGTTGATTCTTGTCTGATGTCGTGCTCTGTATTTTCTGGCTTTTTCCCCCTCCCTTCCTCCAATAATGTGTCCTTGTATTTCTATGATGAATAAGCCATGGTACACATTGATATCCTGTTGCAAGCATATAATGCTGCTGTAAAGGAATGCAGGGTCCCGGAAAAGAAAGTTGGGAAGTGTGCTCAGGATGCTGCAGAGTATGGTGGCTCCGGGTATACATGTTGATGTGCCATCTAAACAAGTCAGTAACCCATATTCTTAAGGTAAGACAGTTATATAGTGCTACTATAAGGACATCGCTTTCGGATAGTGTTCATCTGCTGGAGTTTTTTTCCCCCATACTTGTTCAGTTTCCTCAGGCTTTTCTGAGGACACACTGTGCTCCATGCCAAGAAATGGTGTGCCATCTGAAAATCTTTGCATCTATTTGTGTCTGTGCAACTAAGTGCTAGAAACAAAGTGCCTGAAGATGCAATTTATAATTCTACTTTGTCTTGTCCCAGAACAATGCTGGTTTGTCCATTCAGTTAGGTTCCATTTTTATGCATAAATTATTCATAATAATGTGTTAAAAGGCTAAACTAACAAACAAAATATCCTCTTTAATGGTCAGGTATGCTGAGACTGAGGGAAAAAAGTTAGCAAAAATTCTAAGAAAAACTGAAAGAGTCTTGACATAAAATTGAGAAATATTTCTTGTTCTCTGCTGGTATCTTGGAAATAAATTGTAGGTAATTGTAAGGAAATATTATTGCTTGAAATTGCACTGTTCTATTATTAGCAGAAAAATAGCTTAACATTTTAAGTGTATATCCATTTTTTTTTTCTGGATGAAAAAATTTATAATTTGCAGCTGTTCTCTTACGCTTACATCCAAGCCTGAACAGACAGAGCAGAAAAATAATGAGAGGAAGACATAATGGTAGAGTAATCTTCTTTTTTGTCAGTAAAACAAGTTTGTTTTGCTCTTCTGACTGATTGGAATGATTTAGATGAATCTATTACTGCTGCTCGTGCAGATAAGCGTGCGTGTCTGTGTGAGTGGGTTTGGTTATTTTTCCAGCATATTAAAAACCTCTGGAAAATTGTGCATTCAGCTAAACAAATAATCTCACAGCTCGATGCATTAGTCTGCCACACAGTCACGCATACCTGTTGAATTTACACATTTCAAATTGGGCAGATGGAAGAGGGCTGACCGTGTTGTGGATACTGTCACAGTGGTAAGCAGCTGCGGGAGCCTTTTTCCACCAACGGCAGATGATTTGAAGTTGTAGCAGTTCCCTTCTCTCTGAAAACAAGTCAGAAGACATGCAGAAGTAAAAAGCACAACACTAAAGTGCTGCCAACTTGAAGGAGACAAAACAAAAACATACTTATGCTCCAACACACCTTGTTTTTGCAACAAATGGCTTCATCCCGATCTGAAAACCTGTCTAAAATTAGCAGAAAGACTTACAAAAGTTGAGTTGTAACTATTCCTCCGAAGGAAATACAAAGAAAATGCAGTTGCCGCACAACATAACTCTAACTTAACTCAGCAGCATTCTCTGCACTGAAAATATGAACATAGCTAACGGCTGGAAACAGCATCAAAGCTCTGGCTGAGATAATGCATACTGACAGGCTAACTGAGGGCTGCATGACCTCTGACTTGTGTCGAGGAAAATGAGGGATTTACCTGGCAGAATTTGACTGTGTGCATGTTTGCTGGTTGGGGGATTATACGTGCCTGCGAAATCTCCAAATGAATTATGCATGTTGGTAAAATTTTGAACAACTTGCTCCTTGCTTTTCGACCTCTCTGCAATTCTTTCACTAACTCTTAGACAGTTTCTAGACAGTTCTAGACAGTTTTAGTATGTACATTTTACTAAACAGTTCTCTGTCTAGACTATAATATTGTTGCCACCAGAGACAATCTTACTCACTTTGTTCCCCGTTGATCAGGAGAATGCTTTTAGCACTGTATCACAGTTCACTGGGCATTTCTCTCAAAACAAAGTCATGTATAATGCTGACCATTTCAAAATATCCTCGGAGACAGCTGCCAAGCATTGTGCGATACGCACTACTCTGCCAAGACAAAAATTTTCTGGCAGTCTTGTTTTCAGTATCTGTTTATTTTCAACACCTTTCCTCTCCGTCTGTCTTTAACATGTTTGAATTGTTGTGCACATATCCATTCCCTCATAAAGGGAACTCCAAAGTCTCCACTGGTTTTATAGGCTTAGCTGTAATAGTACGGTATTTATGGTATAGTATGATATGGTATTTCCAGAATCATTGTATCATACAGGATAATGCGATTGTTGTTGTATCCAGTTATTTTACTAAGATTTAAAGATAAACCAGGTCAGCACCTAAATAAATCAAATTAAAATCTGATACTGGAATGATGCTTTTGACTGTGAAATCATAAGATGGAATGAAATATCAAGTACTGCTGCAAAGCAATTTCGGTGGTCAGTCATTTTCAAACCAAACAGCTGCTTAAAGGCTATGTTACATCCCTGGAGGCAGAGAAGGAAAAATAAGATTTGTCTCAGTCAAACTCTGCAGCACCCCACAGATGTGTTTGGAAATCACTGCTGTCAAAAGTAAAGCAGGCTGGAGCGACATGCAGAACACATTGCGGATGTTACAGACATGACACCCCAATGACTAATTCATGGGAACAAGGCTGACTATTGGCAAAGTGCCTCTCAGAGGATTAGAATTTAGCTGGTTGGTTGTAACTTGTGTGTCTACTTCCCTGCCAGGAAAAAGTTGAGGATCAAGAACTAATGAAAAAGTGAAAATTACAAGAGTTGCAAGAGATGAGTTTTGAAAGGCTGAGGCGAGACACACAGAATGAAATTTGTTTGTTTGTTTTGTTGTTGTTTTTTTCCCCACAAGAATTTTATTTTACATTAATGTAAAAAAGAAAGAACACCTTGCTTCAGTTTTGCACCCTATTGGTAACCTTTCTTTTAAGGGGTTTTGCATTTGCCTACATGGAAAAAAACATGATACAGTCCTTATTACAGTACAATGGGCTATTTAAAGCCCATGCATGTGCAGAAATTATTTTTTGGAAGATGATGTGGATAAGAACACTCTTGTCCCATCAAGTTTACCCAAAGGTCAGACCGTGTAATGCTCAAACAAAGTGAAAAAAAAACAAGAGCCACAAATGAATTCTTGGTGTTGTGGTCCCCCAACAGGAGGCTTGTATCTTTTTGCCAGCTAAACCCAGGTGGTGACTTATTTTTAGCCTCACAATCCATAATTCGGCAGAAAGATCATTCAAAAGTGGAAAACACTGAAGATAGCAGGCAATCTTTCCAGGAAAGGACGTCCCATCAAGTTTACACAAAGGTCAGACCCAAAAACCCAAGAGCCACATCACAGAGTCCAGAGGCTAGAAAGTTGAAAGTTTATGTGCAGTTAGAAAAAACTGTGAACATATTTAACTTGTATGGAAGGGTTGAATAGAGAAAACTTCTCTCTACAAATAACATGGTGGTAGAGCTTAGATTTTCATAGCTGCGTCTGAATAAACCACAAAGCTTCTGGAATAACGTCATTTGGACAGGCCAGACCAAAGTGGAGATGTTAATCATGATGCATTTTACCACAAACAACTCGAGCACAGTGGGGGGCTGATTGTTTGGGCTTGTTTTGCAGCCATTTGACCTGAACACCGTGCAGTCATTCAGTCAACCATGAACCCCTCTGAGTATCAAAGTATTCTTGTGTAAAAAGTGAGATTTTAGTTTTGAATTTAAAACTTTTGATTTCCTTCCGGTTTCCTGATTCCTATACCTGATAGTAACAAGTTATACTTTCTATTTCACAACTGCATATTCTGCTTTTCAGGCTGTCTTAATTGTGTTTAATTAAATTTCTAAAATGTAGACTTGAACTCATAAAATGGGCGTGTTAGAACTGTGGTGTTTAAACAGATACAGTATATAGAAGGAACTACATTGTCAAGCAGATGAATATGTTGTTTTTAATAGTCACACCAGGGTTATTTTTGAAGTCATCTTGATTTTTGTATTTTAACCATTGTGGTAAATGATCTTTCTCAAGGGCTGGATTTTGGATGATCTGACATCTAAAAAGATCATCAGTAATTACAGCTGTGTTTCACTTAGAAATAAAAATGTGGAAATGATGTGGGTGTACAGGAAATGGACTGCTGGCAACTGGCTAATAGATTTTGCAGTGAAGAGAAAAATGTGGTAACTGTCTACAAATAGGCAAGAACAGCACAAATTACCTTGAGGTCGCCCTTCCTTATAACAGAATATGTTTCTCTAAGTATTTTTTAGTATTTTGGTCATGTTATTGATGTTTTGCACTCCAAACACAGGCATTGGAGAGATCCCCTCTTTCATCTCATTCATCCTCTAGGCCAGGGCTCTTCAACTGGCGGCCCGCGGGCCACATGCAACCCAGAACCAACTTCCATGTGGCCCAGCTTAAGATTCTGCCAACACACCACTTTAAACTGTGGCAACCAGAAAATAAAGAATTGCGTGTGCCACCCAGACCTATTTTGGGGATGGACTGCCAGTCCGTCTCCAAAATAGGTTCGGACAGTAAACAACAGAGATACTACAGAGGATGTCAGCTAGCCTTTCAGCCACTGTTACTGAGTGTGAGATTTACTTGTCGGGTTTGAAGGCTAGTATTTGGTTTTTATGGACCTGAGAACGGACACGGCCTGGACAAGAATTACTCTTTATGTAGATTTTTAAGACCAAAATAAAATAAAATAGTAATACTACAAACATTAGTTCCCACCCCAGGATAGAGGAGGGGAATAAGCAGCTGGTTGTTGCTCCTAACTATTGCTCACACATTCTTTCTGGAGATTCTGGGCAAAATATTAACATGATTATTAAAATATGGATATGTGATGAATTTGTTTATGGTTCGACATGAATAAAAGATAGTGGACTTAAGTTTGTTTGGTAACTTGAATTAATGGATACTGATACTTAAAAGTAAGAAGTAGCCACAAAGTCAGGAAAAAAACTCTGAAAGAGGAAAAAAAGATCCAAAATTGCAATTTGATTACATTTTACAACTGAAGGTGTATTAGCATTGTACAAGAGGATATGCTGTTGTAGCCTACATGTAGTGATAAATGACAACTAAATTAAAATAAGTATGACATCTACCAAACAATTTTTTATTTTACCCGCTGCTTACAGGCCAGAGACAATTTCTGGCCCTGTTGACTTTGTGTGTCTGGAAATCTGGCCCAGCTGAAGATGTAGTTGAGTAGCCTTGCTCTAGGCCTTCTAATGATGGTGGCCTACCAGCAAAGGAAGGTGAAGGCTGCCTGAGGACAGCTGTAAAACCTCACTGCAGGAAAAGCCCACCCAGCCCCAAGCTCTCACACCCATATGGCCTCTTTTAAAATGGAGGCAGTAATACAAAAGCTTCGAGGGGGGGGGAAAGGATTATTGCAAGGCAGCTCATGTGACTTAACAGTCCAAATTTTGATCATTTTGTAAAGATGAGGGGATAAGAATGAGTTCGTGCTGTGTGTATTTGCATGTCTTAATTTGCATGTGACTGTATCTAAGTCTAAATAAATGGAACCCCAGTTCACCATTGTATTTTGAGCTGATGTGTAATGTGTGCAGGTGTGTGTCTTCTCTGTCTGCACAGCTCATGGTTTCACTTGATCTCCATGTCAATTGTGTGCCTGCAGGGCCCTTTTGACAATGGCCAGCTGTATAGTGGGGGGGCATTAACATACAAGATGCTTGGCACGCTTCGTTTAATTTAATCTTTTGAGCATAATTGCAGTGCCAGAGAGGAGATCTAAAACCAACAGGTTTATTTTTAAAAGAGACAGAAGTTCTTTATCGCATACCACCCACTCTGTTAAAACATTTGTGTTTGCTGCAGATGTGCAGCTTTTGTCATGTTGTAAAATTGAAAAAATTACACTAATTATGGTGTATTTCCTCAGAAAAAGAGGGAAGCAGCAGGTAAACGGTATTCTTTTTGTTGTGCTCAGAGGGAGTACAGCTTTTTTTTTGTTAGGTTTTTTTAGCGCCGGAGGAAACAAAAAGTAATTTGCTTTACTTTCTATTCATAAAGAAAAAAAAGCACATCAAACACAGAATGTTCTGGAAATACGATGGCGATAAAGGAGGCTTGCCTTAAACAGGAGCAGTGTAACTTGCTTCGTACATGAGGTCAGTTTGTTACAGCTGCCACTTTTTCAGCTGTGCTATCAGTGTTTCTCAGCTAGATGCCTGCTCTCTTTGATGTATTTCTTTGATGTTACTGTGCCCTTTTTATGGCAAAAATGTACGTGATTTTTTTCGTTTATTTGGAGTTGACCTCTTTCTTGCTTCATTGAATGTGGTCTTCATTTCTGGAACAGGTTGTAAAACACATAAGATCTAATAGTAAAAGGAAGCACGAGAGTCACTGCCTCACTCTGCCAAGCAACAGCCAAGTGCAGCTCCGCTTGCTCATCTATACTTATTTATTTATTTATTTGAAAATAAGAGAAAAGCTGGACATTGCCTGCTGTTTATGATGTTAGCTTCTTAATTCCAGAAAAGCTGTAAAACTCTTTTCTACCGATGTAGTCACAGATCTTACGGTGCATACTTTTTCATGCATTTCTCGCTGAAAGGCACCCAACATGTGAGATTTTCTACGTTCAAATGTACAGGGAATCCTTTAGTACGCAATGATTAAGCTTTTTTGCTTTGCATTTGAAATATTAATGCTCCTCGACACTGCCGGCCACAGTTCAAGTCCTGGCGTGTTGCCCTTTGTCTAGATGTCATCCTCTTTGTCTTTCTGACCCCTTTCCTGTCAAGCAGCATTCAAATAAAGCCACAAGTTAAAGAACAACCTACTGACAATGAGTCATACTTGAGTAAGTCACTGATGAGATCCAACTCGCAACACATTGCAAAACATTGTAATTTATCAAAGAAAAGAGAGAGAAAAAGGCTCAAAACTTAAAGAAGGACACAAATATTCTTACTCTGGTTCCTTCTTGTATCTTGCTTAGTCATTATCTGCACATTTAACATCAGTGTTGTGCATAAACGAGTTCAATGAACGATCGTTCATTAAACTCATTCATATTTTGGATGAACGTGAACTGAACGCACTCTATTTCCACCTAATGAACGATATTGTGAACGCGTTCATTCTGGTGCTCGTGAACGGCGTCTTTCTAAGTTCAACTTTGTTCAAAAGTTTATGGAGTCTTGAACATGAAGTAATTTAATCATTTTTAGCATCCATCAGTTTCATGTTATTCAAAATTTAGGCATGATACTAGAAAGGCAGATATGAACATATAATGATATGGTAGCCCATGAAACGTCTACATTGAAGCTATCAGCGAGACTGTATGTTGCCATATCACTATTTTTAACCATGGATTGTGTGGATTAATGCACCCCTTACATATTTTTAAACTACAGTGAAGCTTTAATGTTCCTCCGTTGTATGTCTCTTTGGATTAAATCATCTGCTAAATGACAACATGTGAAGGAAACGTTTTATTTAAATGTGTGGAGGTGGTGAGACAAAAGTTCTATTTCGTTTCGGTGATTCTGTTACTGTAGTTGGTTGTGTAATCATTTGTTTATTTACATGTATCAGTAATATTTATACATTTCATTGAACATGAAGCCTGGCTATATTTGAATTTGTTGTGGTGGTGTGTAATGAGGATTTTTCTCTCACCTTAATTCGGTTTACAAAAAAGAAAGAAAAGAAAGCTGTTTTTTATTCTGTATTTCAAACCTTTGTGACTCATTGATTAAAATTCATGTTTGCAGACCTAAAAAAAGAACAACAGGCAGATCTAATTTAGTAAAGGCAAAGCACTGCTGGGAATGAAAAACTAATATTTGGCATTTGAGAAAATTGCTTCAGAAAATAAATATCAAGCTATCAGCTGTTCCAGTCCTAAATAGAGATGGTAATATTTGGAAACGGAGGAAGAGTTTCTATTTCTTGTTCCAGTGAATTGGCTTGACAAACAAATTAATGCAAATCTGCTTATGCTAATCTCATAAAGATTGTTCTCCTTATCTCTACACAACATAAACCATAAGCTGAAACACCGAATTTAAAAGCAAGTCGTCAAACGCTGAGATGTGTGTGGACTGTTGCAGAGGTCAGGCTTTGCAGAGAGAATATTTGAACACTTTCTCTTTGTAGAACACAAAGGAAATCAATCTTTTGAAATGATTTACATAGATTAGGCTCCTTTTTGTTTCCCCAGCTTAGTTACTTTTATATCTATAGTACACTCTGTGCTAGACATTCTCTGGCTTTCTTGGAAAAGATAAAAGTGAAGAAATAATAGGAAAAAGAAGAGCCAGCCTCTTTACCAGACACAACAGACACAGAAATCCTCAGATGATGTAACACTGCTGTCATGGATTGCATATTTTTCAAGTCTCTCACGGGGAATGTTAGGTTGTATTCTGGGTATCGCCATCTGTCTCAGGGTCTATCTTTAAACTGACTTGTGACCACTTTGTTTGATAGACACCTGAGCAGCATTACATCCGCAAATAATGGAACTGTCTCGGTTGAGCTGTAATGCATGCACTCCATAGTCCAGCAGACACAAAAAAAGATGGACAGGGGGAAAATTGTTATGGGAACAGATGATATCTGTAACATAATACCATAATTAATAATTAATAGTCCTATAATTTATAGTCCTTGAGGAACTGGTAGCAATAATTCAGCACCGTTTAAAAGTCTTGAGCCTCCCTATATTTTACTTTCAAGGAACCAGAATTTTTTGTCATCCTTAGAGTGATCTTGAGCAATAGTTCTTCAGCCTTTTGGATTTTTTTTCTTTGGACATTAGCTGGACATTCACTTCTATTCTATTCAAAGTCATTTCTACAAAAATTGCCAAAGAACATTGAGCTGATAACTTTGCATTTCTTGGCATGTTGTGCGGGATCCTTAAATAAATCAAGGAAACTGGAAAAGTGGAGGACAGAAATGTCAGGCATAAGACACCACAGCAGATGAAAACTATGTGGAAGCAATTTTCTTAAAAAATAAGGGGTGGAAGAACTTCAGCATAATTTGACACAAGACATAAGTGATGGATCTGGACCTTCTGTTCTGCTGTTTACTGAACCTGCATCAAAAATGGTCTCCACGGATTGTTGCTGTCAAGAGGTCCTTTTTAAGGAAGGGAAATGGGGAGAAAAGGCCAAATTATACAAGAACTGTGCTGAAAATCAGTGGCAACGGGTCAGATGGAACGATGGATCCTCCCCGGAGCTTAGACCTCAACATTACTGAGGCTGAAACAAAAGGCAGCCAATGTCCAAAGGGAGCATTGGAAAGTCCCTTAAGAAACCTGGAGAACTTTTCCTGTAGATTACTTAAAGAAATTTCAAGAAAGCTAAGAGGGTTAAAACTGTGTTGAATGATAAATTTGGTCATAACAAATACTACCATTCAAGCTAACTGCAAAAGCTATGTTCTTGCCTTAAATAAAGCTTGTTTTGATAAACTGCAGTTCCTATGAGCTGCTCGGTGGTGTGGGTACTTCACAGCAACAAGGTCCCTGGTTTGAACCTCTGACTGGGAACTTTCTATCAAGAGTTTGTATGTTTTCCATCCCTGCACATGTGTGAATTCTCTCTGGGTTCTCCAGCATCCTCACACAGCCTAAAACCTTGCATGCTAGGTTGATTGGAGACTGTAAATTGACTCAAGGATGAAGTATGCACATTAGGGGTTGTTTGTCTCTGTGTTGGACCTGTGAGAGAATAAACATGTCCAGGGTGTTCCGTCCTCAGGACTGATAATAGCTGGGATAGACTCAAGCCTCCTCTTGAGATTGAATTGGATTAAGAGGGTATGGACAATGGATAGATGGATGCATGGATGTTGCACCTGTTTCATCGGAAACCATAAAGAAATGAGGGGTGACTCAAAACTTCTGTACAGTTTTTCTGTTGATTTTTTAAAGGAAAAAGTCCATTTTAAATCCCAAAAAAGAAAAAGTTAACCTGTCAGCCAAGATGTGATCTCTTTCCTATGGCTAAGAAATGCTGACTCAGTTCCTGCTTTTATTACTTACAAACGGTAAATCACCATTCTGATTCTTTTACTGACAGAACTTATAGACAACAATCAGTGTAAAAACTCTTCAGATCATTTGTTGTCTTTCTTGGGGCCCACTTAATGGACAGCCCTGGTGTCACTGTAATAGTCAAGCCTGATCAATAACAGTAAACTCTACATGATGTGTGATGCATTCTGAGCCGAACCAACTGGAGCCTCAATCAGTAAGCTTTAATTTCTCCAAAGGCGAGCAGGAAATTGGACATGAAAGCTGAGAAGATGGTATCTGTGAAGCAGTTACAACTGAAATGAATAAATTATGTTTAAGCTGACTAATACATGTCAGATAACGCGTGTGTTTATATTTGTCTCTGCTCTCTAAGAAGGCTAAACTTACTGCTTTGCTCTGAGGCAACAGCCTTTTGTAATCCATTTAGAGTAAGACAATTCAGCTGAGATCAAGCTTTCGGGGTACTCGGTTCCCTTCTTTTAGAAGCACATGTGAGCTTTGTTGCTCACACGTCGAATCAAACGCTGAGAGCTGCAATTGAGAGCAGGTCATGTTGAGGTAAATGAGGTCATCTTCAGGGTAACTCTCTGTTGTTTGTTCTCCCCATCTTCAGATAAGGGAATGGCATGAACTGAGATGAAGAATGATTGTGTGCGCATTTTAAAAAGTATGAGATGGTTTTGAGAGAGAGAGAGAGAGAGAGAGAGAGAGAGAGAGAGAGAGAGAGAGAGAGAGAGAATTTTCAGTGATTTAACAGAGCAGCAATTGGCTGTAATCTGCTTTTACTGTAATAGCAATGTTTGCACTAATGGGCCTTTCATTTTCAGAAAAAGGGCTGAGGAAAAACAATTGATTTGAGTCATGGTGGTGCAGCACTTTCTGGTTTTAAATCTGCTATCTGGGTGAAGTTAGTCTGATTATTCTCTGTCTATGGAGATTTTTACCGGGTTCTCCAGTTGCAACCAGATCTCAGCAGTGAGACAATCAATTGTTGTAAATTGTTAAATGGCAGCACACCCCTAGACTGTTGCTTTGTAAAGGGCAGCAACACATGACGAGATGGGAATTGCGTCCATGAAAAGTAAAATGTAAAACCTCTTACCACGACCAATTTTCTCATTCTGACCATTTATTTTCCCGAATCTAAACCAAAACATCAAATTCTATCCTTATCCAGGCCTTTCATTTTTAACCCCTTATCCTAACCATTCACAAATGATGAGCAAAGTAGGAAAATGAAAGAAAAGCATGCCTTCATCCTTATTAGGACTTCTGACATATTAGGCCTGGGCAACACCAAAACACATACAAGGTCTATTTGGGTTTCTTTGCATTTCATGCAAGCAGCTTCTGCTCTACACTCCCTGGCATCATAGACCGTCTATTTCTGGCACATGCAAATTACGTACCCCATAACCATGAAAGAAAGAGAACGGTACTTGGCAGGTATTTGTAGGCATTCTAACTCTTAGAAGCTTGCTTGTATTGTGGATGTTAGAGACATTTTTTTCTTATACGACAAGGAGGTGCAGGAGTCTGAAAGAGTTGGAGGACCAAACCATGCCTGACCTCGTAGTTTGTTTTTTTACTAAAAAGCAAATGAAACAGAAAAGACACAAACTGCTGTTTTTATTAAATTAAAGTGAATAAAAAACACTCTTACACAGAAGCACGAAAATCATATAACTTATTCTGACTTAATCCTTGGCTGGTTTGTGGATTTAAGGCGGCGTTTGCTCGTCAAATACTGTAGCCTGTACATCAACGTGCTGACACCAAAGGACAAAATGTGCATGTTTCAGAGACTTCACTGGCTTTGTCGAAATGGCAGTATTTGATGCCCTGAGGAGGAGGGAGGAGGAGTGGTTGGCAAAGAGCCTGTGATTGGAGGTAATTACAGCTTTTTATTTTAAATTAGAATTGAAATTAAATTTAAATTGCAAAAGGGAAGAACAATGTACAGTACTGGTTTCATGAATAAACTTAAAAAATGTTACACAGTCTCCAACCCCCTCTTTTGGGAGGAAGGGAAAAGAGCTCTGCTGACTGATGACAAGTAATGATTTTCAGCGCTGTGGTACGGGAACTGCAATTTGTCGTATTAGTTGAAAAACGCTTAGCTGAGTAACAAGAACTCATCGCTGTTGTTAAAGCCATGACAACTCGCACAGTCCTGCTGGACAGCTCTCTGCATGTTCTCGGAGACTAGTGATAAATAATTAAATTGTTGACTCAGCCCAGTGGTCTGGGTCAGTACAAGCTGTATTAGTGCTTACGCGTGTGCATGCCGGTTTGTGAGTGAAAAATCTAAGAGGCTGCTGTCTGAAAGGCATCATTGTATATTCAGCAGGGAGCTAGGGGAACGAGGTCTGGACAGATATGGAGGTAGCGGTAGAGTAATAGTGAGGGTTGTAGCTGCAGAGAGCACAGGTAAAGACAGCGTAACAGCAGTGAGAGTGAGAGGAAGTGTGAAATTGAACAGCTGTTTTCCATCGCCTAGTGGACGTGCCTTCCATCCCACCGTCACTTAATGTATGTGTGAGTGTGACACACATACAGAAAACCTGCCAGTGGCATGAGCAGCAGAGCAAAGAGGAAGTCTGCATTAACTGGAACCTGCAATGTATTTTTCAGGACTTAATTTATGTTTGCAATTAACTCAGAAAGGCATGGAAGCTGGAGGCTCCCCATTGGATGCGCATTTCTGTAGTTTCTGCAAGGAAAACATTATCCTCTTTCGTTTACTTAAACTCAGTGTGGATGGATAGTGAATACATACCAGGTGCCCAACGCAGAATGTTGGGCAAAAGAATAAATCAAGTGAATGTGGGGAAAAGAAAAAATAGAAACAGTTTTCTGTAATGTAATCATCCTTTAAAAAGAACTTACAGGTCAAATTACACTGACCAGCCACTTATTAGGTACCCCCTGCTAGTACCAGCTTGGATCCCCTTTTGCCTTCAGAACTGCCTTAATTCTTGATAGTATAGATTCAACAAGGTGTTGGAAACATTCCTCAGAGATTTTGCTTGACATGATAACATCACACAGTTGCTGCACATCCATGATACAAATCTCCCGTTCCACCACATCCCAAAGGTGAAGTGACTGTGGAGGCCATTGGAGTACAGTGAACTCATTGTCATGTACAAGAAACCAGTTGAAGATGATTTGAGCTTTGTGACGTGGTGTATTTGCATTTTAAGGAATGGACCTTGTCAGCAACCTTTAATTTAAATTTTTAAACAATGGTTTGATTCTAAGGCAGTGGTTTCCAACCTGAGGTCCCCCTTGTCTGAGAAATGCCACAGTGGAGATGATTTGTCTTTATTTTGAAAAAAAGAAAAGAGAAAGAAATAAGGCTAAATTTTGGCAAGTACCTTAACTTTGGTTTAATCAAAGGAAATGATCAGTCAGAATGCATGGGGGTTCACAGCTTTTTGGTAGTTCATTAAGGGGTTCTCAGGGAAAATAGGGAGGGAACCAAGGGGCAAAAAGTGTGCCAAGAAAATATCCACATGTCATTTATGCCAAATTCTGATGCTATGGTCAGAGTGTTGGAGCTGAAATAGAGACTCATCAGACCAGGCAATGTCTTTCCATCTTCTATCTCTTCTGGTGAGTCTGTGTGAATTGTAGCCTCAGTTTCCTTCTTATCTGACAGGAGTGGCCCCCGGTGTGGTGTTTTGTGGGTTCAGAGAAGGTGTTCTGTATACCTTAGTTGTAACCGGTGATTATTTGACTTCCTGTTGCCTTTCTATCATCTCCAACCAGCCTGCCAATTCACCTCTGACATCAACAAGGCATTTTGGTCCAAACGACTGCTGCTCACTGGATATTTTCTATTCTTCAGACCATTCTCTGTAAACCCTACGGTTGTGTGAAAATCCCAGTAGATCAGCTGTTTCTGAAATATTCAGATCAAAACCATGCCATATTCAAAGCCACTTAAATGCCCTCTCTACCTCATTCTGATACTCACTTTAAACTTCAGCAAGTCGTCTTGACCATGTCTACATGACTAAATGCATTGAGTTACTGTCATGTGATTGGCTTATTAGCTGATAAAGTGACCCGTGAGTGTAGATACAGAAATTGCTGCAGCTGTAAAGCAGCACCACACCTCTAATAACTACACTTTACCCTTGACTTGAAGTCGGTTTTCATTATCCATTGTACTAAATGAATTCTAAACTTAATAGAGAATCTGACAAAACAGATCAAATTAGGTTTCTGCAACATTTTGTCATATTTTATTACCTCTATTCATTTCTCATTCAGTTTTGCTGCTTCTTTTCAGTTGACTGACATCTACAACATAATCAATCCAGTGAAAGATTTTAACAGTGAAGACAGAGGAAAGAAGCCTCTTAATGTGAAGCAGAGTGCTTTGAAATCCGTTGATGTGCAATTTCAGAACAGATTCTTCTCATATTACAATAATTGGCCACAAATCATAACATTCATTTGTTTGGTTTTTTTGCATTTTTAATGTCAAATTAAATGACATGGAGGAAAAAAGAACCTATAATACAATCACTGACTATTTCCATGGTTTGTCAAATTTAACAACAATCACCTAAGAATACTGTCAATGTTAATGTGGTGTTGCTGAAACTGTTTTAACACCCAAAGACATATCTCCTGCTTGAAATGTCATCAGCCCATTAAGGAGCCATTATCAGTTGTTATCACTGCCACATTGGGCAAACTGCACCCATTAGCTGGCCTTCAGGGGCCTAATCGTCCACTCTGATCACTGATAAGCAGCCCATATTACTCTGATGTTGTTTAGTAAATAAGTTCATGATGCAAAATGTATGTAGTCAAGGTAGATCATAAACTATTCCTCGACATAATAATGTACTTTTTATTGCATTAACATAATCTAAAAGTGAAAAGTCTCAAATAAAGTCAAACAACAGTCAAAAATGGAGTTCCACACAGTTTTATGTATAAAGAGCATCAATTAACTGCAAGTTCCTGCAGCCTTAAAAGGAGAACTTTAGATTTTTTGTCCAAACAGGGAATAACAGGAATTATTGGGATGGGCTCTTAACCAGCTCTTACCAAAATATATGAACCAATAAATCTTCCCCATGTCAGCATGATGGCATGTATGTTACCGGAGAGCAGCATGAAATTGTATTTTCAGGAATGTTAAATGTTTAAATTTTTCCATTTGAGCTTCTGGTTCCAGGCAGGTACAGCTGAGAATAAATGGTGCTGGACACTTAGACATCAGGTCTCAAAAACACCTCCTAAGCCGTTTCTTTATACACAGTAATCCTTGATTTTGTGCAGTCATGTTAACTGCCACCATGACATTGGCTGCCCTAGTTCTGAATGAACGAAGCCCAGCGGGGCCGCGATGGTGTTCTGTCCTCCAAGAAAGACTCTGAAAAAATGACAACTCAGGTACAGACTTTAAAGGCATGGTCATCCTTTCATTATAATAAGTCATCCATGACCCTAATTTTATGATATTGCATTAAATATACTCATATTTGTATAAAAAATACTACAATATGTTTTGTTGTTTGCTGATGATGCTAATATTTTCTGTACTCATGGAAGAAATCATCTCAGAATTGATCTTCCAAGATAAGGAAGTTGATAGTGATTTAGAGGAGAAAGTGTCAGAATTTGAGGAAAACTTTGATTACAGCCCTACTCATGAAGATGACGGAAGAAGCAGCAAAGCAGATGTTTATATATATAGAAAAACAGCAAAATCTGTTGGTCTTCAGACAAAAAGTCAACACAAGGTGACCAAAGAGAAGGAAATTTAACTTCTGTTATTCAAAACCTGCAAAACTGCAGAGACTAGTTCATAATAAGCATTTTATTATTTGTTTTGCATTCTAAGTGATACATGTGGAATTGATATTGATAACTGAGAGGTGGTGTTTAGCTCATCTGGTTGATCAGTGCTTCATCTGGTGCTTTACAATAAACCTAACCAGGCTACAAGTCTTTGACAAGGGAGCCATGCCTAAAACCCTCTCTTTGGCCAACTTTTCTGTCCACTGGCTGTATAATAATAACTATTAGAGCCAAAAAGGACTTTGAAAACAGATACTTGTGATCTTTATGTGATATTTCTTATGATATTAAAACAGTCTTCATTGGTTGCATTGGCAAAACATGGTTATATTATCAATCCCCATAGTTCCAGAAAGTTAAGTAAAATTAAGTAAAATAGATCTAAGTTGTTGTGACTTGTGTATTTATGTTTAATGTAAAACAGAAGATGATACTGTGTTGTAATAAAAGCTTTTTTTTTCCAAAAACGAGTGTTATAAGACCTAAAAACTAAATTCTCCATATTCTCTAAAATTTTTATTGAGGATGAATCTTGCATTTTTTAATGTGAAAAGGGCTATTTAGACATTCTAAATAGATCTGCAGTTTAAAGTTTGATATTGACACTTACTATAAGGTCATTCTTGGTCCGGGTCAAATTTGACCCGAACTATACTAGGAAGGCAGGAGATATGAACATGTTAGGGTTAATGTGGGATTTTTTTCCCCCTGAATAAATGCACTTGAATTGAAGGTTGGATTTTCCTCTTTTTTTCATTGTGGCCCTATGTTATTTAGAAAAAAACTGAATTTACTAGAAGCTTAAGAACACATTGTAACCAGGGGTGCCAATGATTATGGAGGGTGATGTATATATATGCATAGTTTCATAGTAGTGTCAAAGTTTCTCTCATTCTTTCTTGGTTTTTGTAT
>JAOXYM010000009.1:4704992-4716582 GCA_028567055.1 Leptatherina wallacei
GGCGCCAAGATTTAAATGATATATCAGAGAATTGTTTAAGATTGGGAATAAAGTGCATAATATGGGACCTTTAACATCAATATTCACTGCAACAGTAAAACCAAGTAGTGGTCAACAGCACCTTCACCTGATGTGACTCAACAAACATTAGAAAATGAAAAAGTCAACTCAACTTAGTTAAGTTTCCTCATCAGCTTAATAAAATGTTCCTCATTGGCTCAGTTTACAGCTGTTTCTGAGTTGGACAAGGACAGATGTGGACAGTAGCCGATGTGTACAGACTACTTTAGTTGAAATACCCACCTGTCACTTTAACACAACACATATAATTAACTAATATTTTAGCTATGATGCAAGGAAATCCCATATGTGACTTCCTGTATATCCAAGGTTGGAATAACCAGTAGCTTTTATGTTTGGGTTGAGAAGAGGTATAGCAGCAACAAACCACAGCAACAACAGAATGAAGTTTTGACAACAAGTAGTACCAGGGTCATTATTACAGATACATAAAAAGAGCCATGAAGACTCTCAACTAGTGATTATCAAATTATGTTCAGATAAAAGTTTGCAGCTGTGTCTTTTTATTCAGAGTCCATTTCGCCACCATGTTTCTCTGCATCTGTCCCTGCACGCTTTGCTCTTGCCAGAGCTGCATCGATGCCAGGATGACCCCCTCTCGTGGTTCTAGGGGGTATTTGAATGTTAGCGATTCTAGTGTAAAAAAAAAATAATCCTGGAACCAAAATCTAATCAGTTGTTCCGTATATCATGTCGGAGATTTCCTGAAAATTTCATCCAAATCTGTCCATTACTTTTGCTAACAGACAGATAAACGTACACCGGCGAAAACATAACCTCTGTGCCTTGACGGAGGTAATAATTATGATTTGAAAGACCTATTTAGCTCCTTATAAAAAGTTCCCTATCACAAAAATACTTATGCTGCCATATAAGCTCACTGTTAAACATTTTTAAATGACAGAGGCCAGCTTGAAACTTGAACACGCAGCTCTCTGATCAATCATGCAGTTAATCAATCAGTAAGCAACATTTGTGTTCATAGAACTTAGGCAAAGATGTAGAATTACATCTGAGTCATTTTAAGAGGATTACTTTAATGGGAAAAAGAACCTCTTCAGTATGTAATTATAGTGAACACAGATGCGCTTTGGAGGTTTAATCAATGCCTGGAGGGGGAGTTTAATGACTGGATTATGAGAATAATTCTTGAATCCGATAATTAGTAAAAATAATTATTTAATACAACATGAAAGCCATTGCATTTGTAGAATGGTAACATTTTCCTAAGCTTGCTCGAGTTTGAGGCAGCTATAGTCATGAAAAGACGTAAGAAGTTCCAAACTTAAAAACACTTTCTGAAGTTAGGCTTAGCCTCATCTTTTTTTCTGTAACTTTGCAAAGAAGAAGATAGCACGGGCAGAAACTGTGGGCAGATTTCTTTCAAGTGTTGAGGTGCTTTGTGAAGTAAAGGAAAAGGGAAAAAAAAGAACAGGTTTGTTAAAAAAAATGATTTTACAGTTTGATATTCTCTTTGTAGGTAGAGGAAGGAAGGCCAGCAGCTTGGGGGTGTTTCATCATGTCAGAGCTACATTCATCTTTTTTCATATTATTACTTATTTGTTAATGCGTTTCGTCAGTCCAGATTGATACAGGAACACGAAGCAATTTTATGCATATCTATCAATACAACTCAACTAATTATGGGTGAAAACTCCTTAGAATTTAGTTTGCAATATGAAAACATGGTTAAAAGATTAATCTCATAGGTTAATTTATTCATTTATCAGGGCAGCTTAATGAGTTGCCAGATTAGCTCAGAAAAAAATGCCCTCTTTTCTGGCTCATGTGTGCTATTTCCTACAGCGTTGGAAAGATTTCTAACTTGTGTGAACTGATTTAGCCATTAGCTTGTTGCCAGCACCAACTGCACAAAATTCCCTTTGAAATTCTTCTCACAGGGTGTTCGTGTTGGTCTGAAACTGTGCAGTTTATTGCCAAACAAAAGCATTGATGTCAGCTTGGCCTTGTATCTTAGCTGCCGAGTCTTTGAGCCACAGAACCCGTTAACAAGCCAGTCAGCAGCAACATTGTGCTAGCCAGTGTCAAAACCCTTCCAACTCATTATAACCTCTTAGTTAACCTAGCAAGTGAATGACATCCACAGTTTAATTTCATTTCTTGTTTTTGTAATCATCCTTTTTTTTTTTGTCAAATACATTTGAAATGTCTGTGGGTGGTTCTTTATTATTGGTAGGGTGTGAAGAAAACACTTAGCAAGCACTTAGTAATTAGGCTGTCATTAATGGCACTGAACTGAGAGATATCTGGAAATAGACACCTCTTCCACAAAACATGTTTGAACAAATAGCAAAAAACAACAACAACTATAATTGCTGAATTTCTTTCATTTTTCACATTATTTTATTTGATGGTCTCAGTATTGAGCATTCTGGCTCTCTCAAGCTGTGAAATGCCTTATTAGAGCACAGCTTTTGTTAATATTGTTTATATTTCATGTTACAAAAAGTCCATGTATCAGGATGTGGGACAAAAACTTGTTCTGTGGCAGCTTTGAGATTTATTTCTAATCTTCCAACTCATACAGCCTTATTGTTCTTTTGCTCATAATTTCAAATAGGACTCATAGGAGTTCCCTCTAAACTGGCATCCCATACAAGTGGCAGGATAAATCCAGTTTTGACGTCACGTACCACATGGAAATGCAAGTACAAGTCATATGAGACAAGCATTAATATGAAGTGCAGGAGATGGAGGAGGTGTAAATGGAGCCAGTCTATGTCATTTCAACTGTAGGACTCCAATTTGAGACGATATTACTACTGCTTTTATTTTATTCATTGTTTACTCAAGACAACTATAAGGAACATAGTCATGATAAGCAATAAAACTAGGGTAGGGTTGCAGGACTGGCATACTTCACACATCCCTGATGCCACAAGGCTCCAGTGGACTGTGCGTGACATAAATGTCATTCCCACCATTGGACACATGGCAGGAAAAATGTGATAAAGAACACAAATTTTTGTGTAGAACTCAAAGAGCATCAGAAATTATAATTGAAAAAGCCCAAAACTAATATTTATGCTTCTTTATAATTGCAAAACTGTAAAGTTTTAAAAAGTTCACCAAATTAAAACAGAACAACACCTCGATCCTGCTGTGGAAGAGAACTGGATTGGCTTGTATTGTTTGAAAAAGTCTTGATCTGAGCCTGCAGCTTGGTATGAACTGTCCTGCTTTGACTAAAATACCTGCCGAGGGGGAAAAGCCTCATAAATCAAAAGTGTTTCCCACAGTGAAATTCTATTCACATCTCAGACAGAGCCACTTCATCACAGCTCTATTTTTTTACAGATAAAACAAAGCTGCTCGAGATTTGATTGTGTTTAGCCAGCTCTGCTCTCGCCCCTCTTTAAACCCTCTTAAAGAATGCATTCAGATGCACAAACTGACAGCTACGAGTGTCGGTGGTTTGGAAAAAGGTGTCTATTTTTTCCTGCGTGAACTCCTTGCTCCTCTCACTTTGAACTGAAGTTGAAAGAGAGCAGTGTCCAGCTGATTAATGACTCGCATGCTCCCCCCTCTCGCTCACACACACATTCTGCAACACCCACAATCAGATTCATCACAGGCATTTTATGGTACACAAAGTTCACCTTAAATTGTTGTCGCTCACTTTAGTTCACACTACAACGTTACCACAGCTTGAACACATAAATATTAATAAATTCAAGCCTTCTTTTACATGCAAATACATAGACACTTATCTCATGCTTTTACAATGCCTCCACAATCTGTCTTCCTCCCTTGAACCATTTTTCTCTGCTTCTTTTTTCTATTTTATGCACTCTTTCACTCACATACACACACACACATGTACAGACTCTTCTGTCACTGGCTGATGCTCAACACAATAAGCTTGGCACAGTCATTTTAAAAACGCATCAAAATGCCCACAAATGCATGAGCAACTTGCACACTTTCTTCAACACTATTCTGTAAATTCAGCTCATTTTTACACTCTGTAGTATCTTAAAGTGACTTTTTTTCTCCATAACTGTTCATGCAAAAATGGCATGCCTCTGTGGTCATAAATGCTGCTCATCAATAATGGAGCTCATGCTACAAAACTGCAGCTTTTTAAATATTAAAAAATAATTTTGCCTTCTAATTTCTCAAATTACATTAAACATGAGCTGGGATTGGTTCCAGACTTCCATGATCAGGAAATGTGGGTATGATGGATAGTTGCAAGGAGAAACGGAAGAATGAATGGACATCAAACTTTTGGATACGGTGGTTTGATAATCTATAGCATTGTTTGTTCCAAATTTGTCTGCCCTGTATATTTTGAATGGGTAGAATTATTACCATCTGGTGTCATCTCATTCATTTTTTGATAGTTTAATAATCATCCAATCCTCATATAATTATCATGATGTGTTGTCCAAATAACCTATGATGTGGACTCAAAGTAATGCAGATGGAACAATGAGAGGTAGTGTCTTATTAATGGTTACTTCCCCAGAAAATATATCCTATAATTAATTTCACCAAAGGAAATATGGCTCCAAATAGACCCACAGCAGTCCCTGTTATAAACTCCCCACTCCTATAGTCTACTTTAACATACCTGAATGAAATGAATGGCTTGCAAAGACCTTGATGAGGAAATTCATGGGCAGTGGTACTCTAGTAGGAAGGAGGGGTCCCAATTTCCCAGAGACAAACATTTTTGAAACAAGTTTTTTTAGGACCTAAGAATTTCTAACCCCAATTAAACGCCAATATTCATATTCCAAAACCAGACATGATACAAAGACAAATGAACACAATCTCTGATCATTTTGACTCCATTGCAAATATCACTAAAACCAGTAACAGTAAGAACCAGTTTTATTGAAGAAAAATTAATTCTGAATAGTATTATAGCAATTAATACAACTTATTGACCAAAACCGGTCATTTGTTTGACATTCTTAGAATTCTAAGTCGGTCACTCCTAAAAATTTTGCTTTGTCACTCATTCCATGAACGGACCATTCTTACAAGTTGTACCTCATTCGAAAGGTGACTAATCACCTTTCTGGTGTTGGTCTAAAAGACAACCCCAACTGAAATTATTAAAAGGAAGAAATTATGAACTGAAAAAATATTTCAAAACATTTTGTTGAATTATTTGTACTAAAATACTTCTCGAGGTTAATGTTTCTATGATAAAGGGTGGTTCTACCATCTTAGTTCCCTTTCCATTTCATTCCTGGTGTACAAATTTTCAGAAAAGTTTCTTCATTTGTCATTGTATGATGTCTGGCTTAGGACTTCTGAAAATCGGTGTTTTATTGCCTTTTTTGCCATTCATGGTAAATGACTGTACTTGTATGGCACTTTTCTAGTCATGTGACTACTCAAAGCACTTTGACACTACATGTTCATTCACACAACACATTCATACAGCACCTATATTTACACATACTTGGTGCTTCTCTGGACATGAATTCAAAATGGTTCCCAAAAAACCCTCATGGGAGATTACTTGATTCGGGAAACAAGCAAAAATCTTAAGTAGACACCTTAAGGGTGTGAAAAACTTTGTTTTGAAAATGTAGGGACCCATCCTTTCTTCTAGACTCCTACACTCATCCTAGAGGATTGAGACATGCATGATGCAGGGGGGGGGAGGGTAGGACTCCCTGAAATCTAGACACTGGTGGTGGAACAGACGAGAGATTCAAAGAACTGACATCAGACTGATTGACATGGTCAAAAGCCTACTTGGGTACTTATGAATGCTGAAGGTATTGAAGACGTGTCAGGTTTCCCAAACAGTTGATGTTACATTTGTGGAGTGTATCACCATGGCAACAAGAAGAATGATGGCACAGCTTCCTATAATGGAATGTATTTTATTGCTTATTCGAACAACATAATATTTTCTATAACTGTACCAGCTACTTTAAATGCTTAAAGAAGCAGCTCTGCCCTTTTTTTGTGGAACTTCCTTCTGCCTTCTGTAGTAAGAGTTGATAAGCCAGCACTACAAGAAAACATCTTCATGTTGGTCTTTACTGTTGGTGCAACTACTGTGTAATTTAATGATGCTGATGGAGAACTGGCTATAAACTGCAGAGCAGGTCCTGTGTGTCAGAAATTAATGGGCTTATAGCATGTGCTGGAAACTGACTCAACATCCTCTGGAAGAAGCATCAACATGAGATTGATGGGGAATGAAAATATGTTGCTGAAGGGCTTTTTCATTATTACGACGAGCCCAATGAGCACTAGTTCTCCTCATACAACTCCCTAAGCAGTCAGTAGATTACTTAATGAGTGATATTGGACACGGTACTTGTCAGATGCCTGATGTGGATCAGAAAAAAATACTGAATCTTAAATTCATTTCAAGCTCCAGCTCCTTTACTTTTCCACTCTGGAAGCAATGTTCCTATATAGATAATCTTTTTTTGCTGCTGTTGTTTAACTCCACCATGAGGTTTAATGTTTGTCATTTTACATTTCATGAGTCGATAAGTACATCAGCAGAAGGGTTGTCAAAGAAAGATAAGAGTCATACAGCGGCCCATTCATTTTTTACATTTTTTTTTTGCAAGCAAATATAACTGAATTAAAAATCTGCAGAGAAAATATGTGTAATATAATTACTTGGTTTTATAAACTCCTCTGCTAATCATAGTTTTGTTTCCACTTTTCTACAACCACTTTTCAAGCTTCATTAGCTGTGAATCATTCGGTGACAAGCTGAGATTCCAAGAAATCACCTTTCTGTCATTACTGTTGGTTACAGAGCCAGACTGCTGATACTCATGGCTGAACAGACTGTCTCCGTCTCATTTCTTCAGATTAAATTCAACTGTCTGCCAGAGGTTTTCAGACCATAGAGACTTTCCCAGAGTTCATCTTTAGGTCGATGAGTAAACATGTAATCAGAGGGCAATCTCCTCTGTCTGACCAGAAAACTCTGCTTATTAGATGCAGTTTTCTGATTGGATATTCTGTTTGTTATACGTGTGTGCCCCACACAATTTGAACATTTGTTTACATAACTTCTTTATTATTAGCTGTCGCATGCAGTCAAGTTTATCTAATGGCATGCGTGTTGATGAGATCAGATCTTGTACTTGACGGTGTTCTAGACGTAGTTAGTTTTTCCTGTGTGTGTCCTCAGTGGGTGGAAGACTGGATAGTACTTGGCACTGATTCGCTATCTTTCCCCCACAAAGTGTTTGGATTTAAGGACTTTTCCCTCTGACTGAACAAGGTTCTTATGGAAGGCGACAAGAGCATGTGGCTGGCACAAAGTGATTTCCCATTTTACTGTCACTTTAAAGTGATATGCTACATGTTGCACAGTCAATTCCCCACTACCTGTGACAGATAGAAATTGGCCGAGCTGAGGCTCCGCAAAATGGGTTTTCCAGCTGATGTGAGCGTGAGCACCAAAGCGAGTGGCTTGGAGGGGGAAATCAAAATCAGTCGGAGTTTAGATTGCCTCAAACAGCAGTGGTGGTCCAGTGGCTTACTGGTACATGGCACGGGATTGTGGCGATGCCGGTGATGTTACGGATCTGGAAAGATAAGTTTGCTATCTTCCCTATGTCCTAGAAAACCTCTTACATGCTATACTCAGACAAACTATGTCTGCCGTGTGACCTGATGGAGGTTATTGGTGCTTCTACTACTGTGTTTTTTTTTTACTCCAAATGTTAGAAAGTGATGCAGATTCTATGATTAACTTTAAAAAGTTACTATCTGTGAAATTGTAGTGATTTAAGGAATGTTTCAGGACCCCCAAATCATTACAAAGAGGTATTAAACTTTTAATTTTCTTAATTCAACAAAATTTAACATGTTTCCACTCACACAGATCATGAAAAATAACTTTTGCTGCCACAGTTATGCAGATGATACATATGTATATATAACTATAAAACCTTGTAATTACAACCCACAAAATCTCCTGGAAATAAATATCTGGATACAATCAAGCAAAGAGAAGACAAATGTAATAAATGTGGACCAAAAACGGAACGGCTAGAAATCAGCGCCCATCTTAAATCTGTAAAGTTAAAAAGTAAGAACTAAACCAGAAACCTAGGTGTTATTTTGGGTTGTGGCCTGAATTTTAACGGCCACATCAAATAACTCACAAAGACTGCCTTTTATCACCTCAGGAATATTTCCAAGATTAAAGGACTGACGAGACTTGGGAAAAGTGGTCCATGCACTGGACTATTGTAACAGTTGTAGCTGATCCAGAATGCTGCTGCTCAAGCTTTCACCAACACCAAAAAGGTGAATCGTATCACTCCTGTTCTGAGGTCTTTACACTTGCTCCATGTCCAACAAAGAATTGATTTGGAAATACAGCTGCTGGTTTATAAATGGTTTAGGGCCAAAGTACATCTCAGACCTTCTGGTCCACAACGAACTTTCCAGGTCCATGATCAGGTGCAAGGTTGCTTTTTTGTTCCCAGAGTTAGGACTAAAGAAGCAGCTTTTAGAAGCTTCTTTCCATTTGGAAAAGGCTTCCACAGAACTGCAGGTCAGCTGAAACTCTGGCTTCTTTTAAACCGCTTCTTAAAATTCATCTTTTTACTGTTGCATTAAACAAGTCTTTTGTTTTCTTTGTAACATTTTTATTTTCTTTTAACTTGTCTTGTTTTATGCTTAACTTTTATGCTTTCCCCCCCTTTATTTAATCTAAAAGGTTGATTTGATTAGATTTAAATTTATTGTAATTGTTCTCAGATTCCATCCATGTAGAAAACAGCCTCAGTGTGATGAGTTTCAAATCAAGAAGCTCGGGAATATATGAAATTAGACTCTAAAGATGGAGGCCAGTAAGCAAAAATGCAGCATTTGCTTTCTCAACAAAAACAGCATGAAACTGTTGTATGGTCTGTGTAAGGCGCTTGTTCAGCTCTATGTCCAAAATGCCTTTGGCAATAATCAGTAGCAACTACTCATTGTGTTTATTGGTGACTCTGCTGCAGGTATTTTGCTGTTGTAGTAAGTAGTAGCTACTACATTAAAAGCAAAACAATGGCATTTAGTTTAAAAAAAAAAAAGATCTTCTAATCCTTGTTTGTGCCAGAGGCTGATTTCTTTCCGCACAGAGTCAGAGTTTTAACAACAGTGCTTTAGTTTCTTTTGTTATGAAACCACCACTGTGATGAAATTACATTTGTCTGCTCGTCTCTTGTCAAGTGTTAAGTATTTGTGCATGATTATTAGCTTTGAGCTTTTTCTCTCGTCCCCAGCATAAGCGGGGGGGGGGATAATAAGGTAGCCTAGGATAACACATTCTGCTGCCTCCTGTTTCCTCCTGCTTCCTCTCATTCCTTTCCTCTGTCAGAGCTGCTTGGCATTATCTGCTGGAGCAGTTGCTTTGAGGAAGAAGGCAAACTGTCCCTGCCTCCCTCCTTCCAGACTCCCTTCGTTGCCACCATCCCTTCTTTTTCCTCAGTCTACACAGAAGAGAAACCAATTAGAAAAAGATAATCTGTTAGTTTGTTGTTGTTATTCTGATTAATAGAAGGTTCCCCGGCTGTTCTGATATTAGCACATGCCCAGAGTCTCTGTTACTATGAGCATGAAGATGGAAGAGTCTTCTGGGTGGTGATACACAAGCTGCCTTTGATTTTATGGTTTCAAAGAAGTTCTTTTTTTGTTGTTATTAACTAAAGTTACTGGATAAGATAGAAATCTTTGTTGTCTTTTCTTTTGTTTCTTTGCTTCAGTTTTTTTCCCTCTGATGAACTGGCCCCAGTTTTAAGAAGATACTTCAACTGTAGCCACTCAGATTTGTTTGACAACCTTAGTTTATTCACAAATCAATCGTTTGCATGCCAAATTAAGAAATAATAAAATGAGAATATCCTTTACAATATAAAATGCTGAACAAAGCCTGTACAGCTAAAACATTTAATCACTTGATGGAAAACTGATTCCGTTCTGTTTCAGCTTTTTAAAAGTTTTTAAAATGAAATTAGAGGAAAAATACTTCTATTTTGATAGATGTAATAATCTCTTTATAATGTTATTGTCTTTTTTTTTAAAGGTTACACAACTATATACTTGCTGCATCTGCAGATTAATCATAAATGACAGCAGTCAATTGAACAAAGTTATTTATGGATTTTTCAACTCCTTTATTATTATTATACATATTTATTTATTCGTATCAATTAATAGATATTTAAGCATATTTTATTCTGTTCCAGTCTGTTTGTTTTCATCTTATTTCTTTTACTTAGTTAATTACTGGATTCATTTTTGTTCTAATAATTTCAAATAAATTCAGGCTTTAAGAGGTTAATAATTTGATTGTCCATTCTCACAATTACAACTTTTTCTTATTCTAGGCAGCATGATGCTCAAACTTTAAGCTTTACGCCAAAGGCTCCCACTCTTTCTCTTTAGCGGTTAAAATCAATAACAACATCAGGTTCTTACATCATTTGAAGTGAAGTTCAGGCACTGATACAGCAGGGAAGTTTTATATAAACAGTTAAAATAGTGTCCTGTTCAGTATTCCCAATACAATATTCCAATGTGGAGTATTTTATTTATGTAGAACTTTTTCTGTTGGGCATAAAGGGATACCATGTAACTTTTGAACCAAATATTAGTCTAATGTGAGTAATAATGGAGGATTTCTGGGGTCAATATACAGTGTTTGACACATGTCGGCACTCTGAAGGGGGCTGCCCTCTTCAGAAACCAGACATTGTAACTTTGCAGGAGCAGATTCGTCTCTCATGCTTTGTGCTACTTTTTCCTCCTCTTTGATTGAAAGTTTGTCATGGCTGAACGAAGTAAGAAGTATCTGAGGAGGCCAGAAAGAGAAAACGGGAAAGGGATCGCTCCAGAAAGACATGAGTAGACCTTGGCAAAGAATTTTCTTATTGGAGTCTGATGAAAGAGCAGTGTGGATGCAAAACCCACTCTCTGTTTGCATCAGTATTATTAGACTGGTAAGTTAGCTCTTTGCTTGTTGTGCGAACTTACCAAAATGTGATGTACTTTTTCACATCTTTCGGCCAGCGTTTATTCAAAATAATGGCAGTAAGTGTCTGATGAGCTGCAGAACATTGCAGTATACGTCTCTGTCTTTTTTTTTTTTTTTGCTGTTTAGTAGAAGACAAATGTGGCTAGTTGAAGCTAATTGGCTACAGAGCAAAGCTAACATGACTCCCTAAAACATTTCTCACAAGTGGGGCTGGTTTGCATGCAATACATGTATTTCCTGTAAAGGTATTTCATGCAAATATCAAAGAAGTAACAGAACGATTAGCAACTGGGTTTGTTTAGTTTTATGGTTATACGCTGTTCAATAGGAAGTAGTACTACTGTACTGTCCAATAAGCTAAGGTCTAAGGCCGACATTTTTATAACAATAAGTTATTGACATGAGTTGTGCCAAAGTTACTGCTTCATTCGATACCCAAAACTATAATTTACAGCAGCGATACTCAACCCGCGGCTCGCGAGCCGCATGCGGCTCCTTTAAGACTAATTACGG
>JAOXYM010000009.1:4716682-4731500 GCA_028567055.1 Leptatherina wallacei
TCTGTTACCTGATGTTATGAGTTGAGGTGATCAGCAATGTGTGTTTTGTGGTTGCAGTGAAAATAATAAATCAGTTATTGCACTATACATTATGCTTTTCATTCCTTAGTAACATATTACTATTATCCATATTCTCAAATGCATAATGGTTTCAGGGAGGAAAGGAGCGTTTTTGGATTGTGGCTCTAGCAAAAATATTTTTTCGTCAATGTGGCTCCTGATTAGGACAAGGTTGAGTACCACTGATTTACAGTAATGTTTTTGGGGCAGTTTTTGCCTGAATTCCTGAATACGAATTACTTCGCTATCAGATGGTCAAAGTGGTCTGCAAACACGATTCCAAAACGTGGGTGGAGTTTGATTTTGCGGCAGTGTCTTGTGGCATGTGGGAAGTTACAGGTTTGGCCCCTAGTGGCCAAAAGTGTCACACTATTCCTTTGAGTAAATTTATGTAGTCTATTTAGTGTTTTATAGTAAGCAAAATGTTGTATGTAGCATAACAAAGTACAAATACTATGTTACTGTACTTAAGAAACCTTTTCATGTGTCTTTGCCGCACCATTTATCCAATTAAATTTTACATACCTGCTACATTTAAACATTTAAACAACAATTGTACTTTCTATTCCTTGTATTTTCAAAGTGGTTGATTTTCTGTAGATTTTATTTGATTTGGGGTGTACAGATTAACTGAGATTACGATGTCAATAGATGTGTTTACATGGACCTCTTTTAATCAGATTATTGGTCCAGTCAGAATTTAAAAAATCTGAGTCAGATCTGAGTGATCCAAAGAATTTTTCAACAGATCGAAAAGGTGGCGTAAACCTTTCATAATGTAATTAACTGGAAAATGTAATCACGCATGCTAAAACTGCTTCATTGTAAAAAGCAGCCAAATTGTTCTTCTGGATTCATATAATTTCATCAGTGACTTTTACTGTTGAAAAAAATATCTATATTTGGCGTGAAATTACAAACTGGACCAGCCTCTACTGAATGGAACTGAATCCTACAGTATAAAAAGATACTGTTCACTCATAGGCACGTATAGGCATACATGATGACTCATTCCATGTTAAGAGATGCAAACCTCATCTTTTAGTCTTCAATTCATTTGAAATTTTGCATTTGTTTTTTTGTTTTTAAAATAAATTTTGCATAATTGTGTATTTTTGTCAAATCAGTATCAGTTTCAGTTTACATAGATGAGCTGGGAACATCTAGAAAATAACGCTCCCTTTGTACACGCCAGGCACAACAACACCCAGCATAACTAAACATCCGAGAGAGATGTCACTTCTGAGACAAGAAGAGTCAGTAACTAGCTGTTCAGATGACTGTGAATTAGACATAATACAAAGGAGAGTCACAGAAGCCATTTATTTCCCATCCATGACTTTATTAATGTAAACTGTTACAAATTTCTGATTATAAGAGCCATTCTTGTGATTTCCTAAGAGGTTGTGTACTGAAATTGCTGGAATCATCATTATAGATTTTATTTTATTATTACATTACATTATTACACAGTCATTAAGCTTTTATCTAAAGCAACTTACAATTGAGTTTTGCCAGTGATACCAACACTGGAGGCAAGGAGGGCAAGATGTCTTGTGCCCAAGGACACAACAACAGCTGACTGGGGCAGGATTGGAACCGCCAACTTTCGGATTATTAAACGACCTGACATTTCAGTGCCAGTTCTTTTTTCACATCTATTACACACAGAAAACTGGCAGCAATTTTACATTTTCAAAGTCCTGATTTGAGAGGTTTCTGAGTAAAGCTTCTGTGTAGTTGTGCAACCTCTGACTATAAGAAACAAGGTGCTATGAAGACAAGCTTCTCATGTTTATCACGTAGGCCTCTGCCATGCAATTTAACAGTAATTTAGGTCAAAGATTAGATTATAATTTATTTGCATTCATTTATGAGTCCCCTGCTGAGTATAAATTATGTTCCTAACATATCATTGTTTTAAACCAAGAGTTCTGCTGCAACACCTAATAGCACTTCTGGGGCTGCGCGTTAATGCATGAATAATCTAATGACTGAATCAATGAATCAATAGATTTGCACTTCATTATCATTTTGCATTGTACGTTGGTGGAGAAAAGCCTGACAGGTTCTCTAACAGCTTCCTGTTATGAAGGATTGTGTTAGGACACAGTGAGATCTATCTCAAATTACATGAAACCCCTGTTTTTCTTTTGGCTTTGATCTCTCAGGGTAGACACAACTCAGCATAAAATGAGTAATTAAAAATTGTTTTAAGAAAAAATGGTTTGAACAGACAGAGTCAAAACCTTTTACACATAAGTCCTCTGTGGCATGCAATGGTTGTTAACATTGGTTAGCCTTGTGGGGGCTCTAGGGACCACTTGAAGCGATGAGTTATCCTTGGTGCTAAGTGCTGTGAAAAGCTCTCTGTAGCAGCAGTTGGTGTCATGCTGAGTTCTTCTAGCTTATTCTCAAATGGCTCTGTTACTAATTATGATTATACCCCATGGAAATGACAAAATAATATAACACATCAGGATTGACATACCCTATCGTTGCCATAGTTACACCATTAAATGACGTAATGAACAACAGAAGGCCATCCCTCTCTTCTTCCTCAGAAACAATTTTGTATGAAGAAAGCAATGAAATGAGCAAAATGGATTCATGGCTGTGTTTTCTGCTATCAATACTGTATCATTTTATGGATATAGTTTAATCACAAGTCTTTCTTAAGACAAGGAAAACATTTGCATATACCCGAAAATCACTCCCTGACTCTTCTCTAATGTTTATAAGTGTGTAAACCTATAGAATTGTCATCACTCATAACTAAATGAGGACTCAAACTGGAGACCGGAATCAGTTTTCCATCAAGTGATGTTCTCAAACTTTGAGGACATTTGAGACTCATTTAATGGGTTGTTCACTTACTGCCAATCAAATGTTCAAATTCAAGTTCTTTTTATAAAGGACATTTAAAGTAGCATAGCGCAAGTTCTAGCTTTTTCCAGAAGTCTGCCCCCTCTGGCAACAAGTGGAAGTGACGCCAAAGTTGTGAACGCGCATGTGCCACTTCGACTGCGTTGGTCTTTGTTTACCTGCTCTCGCTCAGTCCGAGCCCGGAGTTAGATGCACATACTATGAAATCAATTTGCTAGATTAGATTATTTCACTGATAATGTTTTATATTTTCAATGGCAAGAAAACGTCTTCATCGCCCAAGGCAACACAGTGGTTTGTGTTGAGAATATTAGTTTATTGTTAGCGCATCTAGAAATGTGTAAATATGGCCTGATGAATCAGCAATCGCCTGAAATCGGTACTCAGCCTACGGCCTTGTGCCTACGAAGTAATCACAGCCATGATGATATAAGAGTACAACAGCTTGCACTAATAAATAAATAAAAGAATAAATAAATAAAGCATAGCCACGAGCCTTTGTTAGCTTGTAAACTAACGGTACTGTTACATGCTAAAAACTTAGCATTGCAATATTATGTATCCTGATCTAGTCATACATATCACATTTACCTTTTTAGAAAGAAGAAAGCCAGCTGAGGGTCCCGTTTTATTCCCAGAACAGATCGGAGCTCCCTCCATTTATGGAAAGCTGCTCCGATGTTGACTCTCATTTCTGTTCTCATGCATCTATGCATGAAATCTGCACAGTAATTTTGAAGTTATCTTCGTTTTAATCAAGTCAATTTGTGATTTCATTTATTTTTTAATCAATCTATAATTTATTTTTTTATGATTTTATTGTGATTTTTGTTATTTGTTGCTGCCTTTTAATACTTTTTAATGCTTTCTTTACACTATCTGTAATGCTTTCAATGTTTTATGTAAAGCACTTTGAATTGTTTTCAATAGGAAATGTGCTATATAAATAAGCATGCCTTGCTTGCCTATATCATGTATAGCGCTTTGCGTTACTCTTATTCATGAAAAGTGCTTTATTGATAAAGTTTGGTTTGATTTGATGTTGCACCAAATGCTGCTGTAAGGTCTAAAAGTAAATGAATGGCAAAGTACCCTAACTCTGTAGCTAATAAAAGATCAACTTTTTAAAAAAAGTGCTGTTTCTGTGCTATGAAGAGCTTTAAAACCAGAGTGGGACTGAAACTGCATTCCCTGCAGTGCTTATGCAGCAGATTAGCCCAGTTCAACATGGAATGTTAGTCTTTAAAAAACGCTTTAAAAGCCTTAAGTAGGATTTCTTTTTTTTTCTTTCTTTTTTTTATCAAACACATAATTGAGATTTCAGTTTCCAAGCATTTTGAAAGTTAGTGAACGAAATCATCAAAGTGGTCAATATTTTAATTAATAATTATTTTTTTTAATTTGGGTTAAACATCTATTAATTCAACAGTCGATGTATGATATGTGAAAGAGAAGTTAATACTTTCCTAAAATAATTTATATATGGTGACATAATCTATGTAGTATGGATTATACCCACCTTCCCCAGCAAGCTGTAACATGTTACATGAATATTCTGAACAAGGTCAACTTCAGCTCTCCCCCCTGCATCAGTCAATCAATTAGTTATTCCACCTCAGCAGAGCATAACATAAGACCTCTGTGCTTCTCATGTGACATCTGTCATCCATATATTTGATCTTATGACTCTTGCCTCAATGCTGGTTAGCCTTCAGTATCTGATGACATCCAATGACAACCTATTAAACCTGTAAAAAAAAAAAAACAGAGATTGTCCTGTTTGGTTGCACTGACTTGCTCCAGGAACTTGCCAGCTCCCTTGGCCCACTAACACCTTACATACAATCTTAGGCTAAGAATCTTGCCGTTATTATTGATGGGGCGTTTATGCTGGACAAGCAGGTCAACTCAGTGGTCAGGGCTAGCTTTTTTCAGCTTCGGCTTCTTGCCAAATTGAAACCCTATCTGAAGAGGGCTGATCTTGAAAAAGTTGTCCATGCTTTTATTACATCACGGCTGGACTACCGCAACTCTTTGGATGTCGGTATTGGCAAGTCTGAACTCCAGCTTGTTCAGAACGTAGCAGCTCGTCTCCTGACCGGGACTAAGAAACATGAATTAGATTCAGCATTGATTTTAAGATTCTCTTATTTGTTTTTAAGTCTCTGAATGGACTGCCCCAGAATACTTATCTGACCTTATCAAGATGCATAAACCCTCCAGAGCTCTTAGGTCAGCCGACCAGATTGTTCTGGAGGTTCCTCGAGCCCGCTTGAAAAGAAGAGGAGATCGAGCCTTTGCAGTTGTGGCTCCTACACTGTGGAATGCATTACCCCTCTCTGTGTGGTCTGCAAATAGCCTCCTCATTTTTAAATCGCATCTTAAAACTTACTTATTTACCCTGGCCTTTGGCAGAGCAAAGCCACTTCAACTGGACCATTATCTGTTTTTATTTCATGATTTTATTGTTTTGTTGTGCTTTTTGTTGTTCTAATACTGTTTTACTTTTCTGATATGTTATGTTGTTTCTGATGCTTTATTCTGATGTGAAGCACTTTGGTTGGCCGTAGGCTTTTAAATGTGCTCTATAAATAAAATTGACATTAACATTGATCTATTGCTTTTGAATGAAGAAGAAATGCTTCTCAGTATGGCAAAAGTGTAAAATAGCTAATTCTCACATACAAAATTGTCATGAAACACCATATATGTTGAGCAACCCTTGAGAACAAAAAAGCAAAAATGATCTAATCTCAGGTGTGTGTGTCTTTCTGAGTTTTGCTGAACCTCAAGATGTGCATGGAATCTCACTGAGATTAGTGCAAGTCTTGGTAGTTTTACTTTGTACATCATAAGAGGCTCTCCCAAAAAACATAAATAAAAGCTGCCTACTTGGCCAACAAATTCAGATAAGCCTATTTCATTCCAGACAGTATTTATGATGCTGCATTTCATTTCACAGCCTGGATGGAGCAGCCGGGTATGTGGTATTTTAATACTCATAAGAGTGCCTTTTTTCCCTTTCCCCCCTCTTCCCTCCTCACTTCTCCTTTGGTACTGCATCATCAACTGATTTGCCTCTTTGTGCTTGTAATGCACCAAAGCAGAGCACAGTGATGGATCACATAAGAGGAAAATGTGCAGATCAGAGAAATGAGCCATGGTGTCACACTTGGAGACAAGGCCTTATGTGACACTCTGTAATAATAAAAGCAGTTTACATGTTGAGAAAGAATTACACCGCAAAGGGTTTGAAAGGTCCACATTCTGCCACCTGCCGTTATGGAGTAATGAGTATAATTTGGACCTATAAGAGGCGAATAGCTTACATTAGCATTGATATGATATTTCATATTTTTCACCATCTCATTGTCTATCCTCTATTTACATTCAGTAACAATTCCATTGTATTTGCCAGACCAGCTATGTGGGGTAATGTCGGGTAGAAGAAGAAAGAGAGAATGGATAAGATGGCGAGGCAATGCAGAGAAATTATGGGGTAGGAATAAATATTGAAGACAGATAGAGAAGGGCGTAAACATTCACAGAGGGTACAAAACAATAAAAAAGATAAGGATAGGGAATGAGAGTGACAAAAGGAGAAAATATGACAGACGGAGGAAGCACAGTACATCTCCTGAGATTTAATAGCAGCATCCTGCCCTCACCATAGATCCTCCTGCCTACATCTCAATGAGGAACCATCTGTCATTGGCTCGTTACGTCCAACAACTTCTCCCTCACACTCTTGCCCTGCATTAAAAAAACGCAACACAATGCAGAGAAAGGGTAGGAGGCAGCTATGGTAGATTTGACTTTGAAATAAGGGTGAATAGGCAAAGCAAAGCTAGCCTGACAGGAGACCTGTCAGGACTCTCACACTGCTGACATGCACAATATGGACTCTGATCAGCAGTTAGATGTTGCGTTCCAGTGCTTCATGCTTTGCCTTCGCCTCCTCTGATGGTAGCTTGTGTGGATTTGACAGTCTTACACATGCACAGCATAAGTTCACGGAATCTTCACGGACACTTGAGAAACTTTCCCACCTGCACAATGCAAATTTAAATCAAACAGACATGCAAAATCATGACTTGTTTTGATTAATAATTTCCCCCTGTTAGGTCGACTGGGCTGAGTCTCAAAACAATCATTCCTGCCTTGATTAATGGCTTGCTCTAAGCACCGATGCATGCCAGCCGAGGTAAGGCTTCACGCTGGGAGAATTACGTGAGGATTTGTTGCAATCTGAGGGATTTGAAGCAGAGTAGGAAACTCAACTGAGCAGGAAAGGTTACTCAAAGTCTGTTCTCATATGGTTACATCGAAAGGGTGGAGGGTTCCCTGCAGGGATGGGTGATATGGAGGGAGTGATGAGAGTGCTACCTGACATGAATCAAATGCTGAAGGGTTGGATACAATTTCTGTGGTAATGTGCATACATACATAAATGAAAAAAAGTCAAATTTAAAGCTGGGTTTCTCTTTTTGAAAATAGTGTTAATGAAAGGAGGCAGTTTTTTACCCAGAATGTATCACCTCCATCATTCTTCTCTTAAACTGCCTCATTAAACCACCAACGAAAAATTTGGAAACAAGCTTTAAACACTTTGCACTTGCTCTTTGAAATCACGATAATTAATGTGACCCGTTTGCCACCCATGTCAACTCCAATTTGCAAATGCATCGCACAGAATTTACCTTTCTCGTGGTCAATTAACAACTACAACGACACTCAAAAGTGCACGTGTAGGCACGTTCACCTTTAAAATGTGTTTGTGTTCTGCACAACGCAATAGCAATCCACCCTGACTTAAACACTTCATCCAAGTTTAAGGGTTTGCCAGGTCTTTCAGTGGTGAGGGGAGATAGCTGTATAGTGTAAATCTATTGTCAAATTGTTTGGAAGACTGGAGGGTGAAATCCACAGCCAGACAGCCCTGCACCAGGTATTTTCAATAAATGCTTTGTTCTGTTAAGCCTTGTCCAAGGGGATAAGCATAGACCTTACCGGAAATACATTTAACCTGCTTCGTAGAGAATATCTGGGGCAAAAAACTTCTCTGAGGGCTATAAAGGAATGACCTGACTTTGATTTGATATGCAGCTTTGGCTTTGCTCCTTTCCCATAGCTCACTCCTGTGTTTTTCTTCCACTGTGTTTCCTTTCTGTCTCTGTCTGTTAGTTTTAGCAAGCCTTACTTTAAAATCTCTCCATCTCTATCTCTTTGTTTGTTATACCACCAGCCCAATGAACGTTGACAGCAAAGAGAGAGAATATTGTTGCCATTTCTTGCCCGGCATCCTTGAGTTGGGCAGATTTGGATCAGACACCCTGCCAGGCTCACCTTAAACCTTTATTGATTGACAAAACAAGTTGTTTGGCTTTTTGAGGGGAAGGATTTGCTATCCTCTCTGAATGGCAGAAAGTGCATTTGCTCTAAAACTCATCGAAATCCCTACTTGCTCATGTACGCACACAGATGCACTTTTGTGACACAGGCCGCCCAGTCAACATGAGATAAAAAGGGGGAAAAAGGTGAGTGGGATGAACACAGCCGGAGGCAGAAGGTTGAAAAGACTGGAGAGCAGAACAAGACAGAAGCATTACAAAGAGGAAGGAAGAAAAAAGAGTTTTGTTAAGGGGTGAAAAATGTCAGAGGTAAAAAAAAAAGGAGGAAGAAAAAAGCGAGGTTAGATGAGGAGAGCTGGGTATTGATGTAATAGCGGGTGGTGTGGCTCTTCTGTCAGTCTTGGCACATCGTTTCTCTCATTACAGTTTCACTCCCCTGCTCCAGCCTGCTCTTTGGTCCTCCCCCACGGCTAGCCCTGGAGCAGGGATCCATCCCGCCCAGCCCTCCTGTCAACACAAGCCCAGCTCAGCAGCTCTGGCCCAGGCATCTGTCAGCCCACACAGTCCCCTGTCAGCCATAGCCTATTGGCCAGTTCATATTGGCACAGCACATTGGGAAAAAAGGGCCAGTGAAAGAGTATAATATAGCAAAGAAGGGTATCTATCAACAAAGTTCAGGGTAAGACAGCTTAGGACAGCAACTAAGGCATCCATCACAAGCAGACCCTGCATAGGCCCCACACTGGTCTCTGTGCGGACTGATAAAATAAAAAAAATAAAAAACAAAACAGCTTTAATATCAAGATGTAATAAAAAAAAACGGTGCATGCAACTTTTAAACTTTTTGTTGTCAAACATCAGCCAACATTTGCTGGCATTTACTAGCTTATTTATGTTTTTGCAAATGGTCGAGTCTTCTCCATGGGGACTGCGACCATGGAGATGCTATTGTGATTTTAAAAGGGCAGATTTTTTTTTCTTCATGCCACATATTCAAATAGATTTTAAAAAATCACTCTGGCTAAATGATGCAGCTGAGATCCTGCATCATTGTGAGGGCTGCCACCAGTTAATGGGATGGTTTTCATTACTGTTTGGCCATGGCTCACTGTTCCTATCAAATTGAGTTCCATGCAAGACACTTGTTGAATGTGCCTGCAATCAGACCCAGTGAAAGACAGCTGTACTCCTGTCTTTGATTCTGGTCCAACAGGGCCTCACAGCCCAACCTGAGAAGCCCAGCCTTTGAGAAGACACACCTTGACAGCTACTTTGCTAAATAGAAGGGAGAGTTACAGGAAGACAACTGCTCTGACAAGTGATTGGAAGTTCTCTGCTTCCTGGCCAGTTGCTCATTAGTTGGAACAGAAAATAGCTGCTACTTAGAATGCTCTACAGCCTACGCTAAGGGTTGCTGGGACCCTGTGGAGGTATGAACAGTTACATGATAGACAGAAAGTAAAGGGCAAGAGGAAGCAGAGACGGGTGATCTATAGATCATTAAACAGTGTATTTGATTTCAGCTCCATGCTGTCCACCTCTGCTTTAGAGTGCTGATGAATGGCTGATAGTTGAGAGAAAACCAAGTGAAAGTAGTGACGAGGACCTAACTGGGAAGCAGACAGGGAATGCAAAAGGAAAGGATGGAGGAGCTGTGTTGAAAAAAGGAAAGATATGAGGCATGGGAGGATGAGAAGGTTTGGTCCCTTGTACAAATCTGATTGAAGCATGAGTGTGGAGACATGTATTCCCCCATGTGTTGTTTGTTTTAGTATCTTTTGTACTTCTTTGACCCATATGGAGAAGCATATGGTAGCCACTAACTGTAAGAAGGGAATATCATTTTGAGACACTTGGATGACTAAGTATCCCAGTCACAAGTGAGAAAGTGACCTTTAAATGGTCTCAACTGTTCCTCACATGATCTATAGATTAGCTTTAAGATGCATCAATGTATACAGCTATGCATAATCATTTCTAACTTACAAACACCAAGCCATTGAACCACACATAAGACAATTTTTGCAGATATGATTCATTTGAACAAATGTTTAGAATATTTTAAATACAGATTCTATTTCAATGTCACAGTTTAGTCATTTTTACTTTTGGAAAGCTTCCTTTATTTTCAAGCATCAGCAGGTCTGCTTGTGTTTGAAAGTGTACATGTACAACATGAGTCATCTAAAAAAGGAAGGTGTAGGCTGATGCAACAACTTGTAATGCTTACCTCTCTCACCAAACATCCTTCTTTTTATCTCAAAATATGAAAAACAAACCAAAGAAAATAAACAACTCATACAAATATCAGATTATACATGAAGTCATTTAAAAACGTACTCTATTGCAATGCATTTGCAAAGTAATTGATACAACATAGCATCAATAATTATATTCAGTACATGAGTTTGAACTGGGTCTTTCTTCATAATCAGTCTAAGATAAGATAAGATGAAAATAAGTTTGGGCCTGGGTGCTGACACAGCTGCATACACTGATATATACTCATAGAGTACTTGAATACACACATTTATGAGTACACATTACTTACGTAACTACCAACAGTAACCAACCAAATAGGCAATAACAATAAAAAGCAATAACAATGCAACAACATTTTGCAAAGAGCTTATAACCATGACACATATTAAAAAAACAATAAATCAGTTTACCCAGTTCAAAAGTTAAAAGATAATAAAACTCAAGTAAAAAGTAAAACAGGACAAAAAAGGGAGAGAGGCTGTATACGCAACCTTTCATGCAATAACTCTTCTGTGAAGGAAAAGAGGGCCATTTGTTTGTTAAGGAGTGTTATTGATGTTGGTACAAAGGAATTCTTGTATCAATTACCTTTGCATTTGTTGGCCCTGAAACGATAACTGAAGGGAGGAGTTGATATTTTGCAAATAAAATATTTGTTGGATCTTTGAGAATCCTGTGTGCCTGCCTGAGCACTGAAATTACATAGATACACTAAAGGGATAGATAACTTGTATTGCCCATTATCTTCATGACTATTTTGATTGTCATTGTGCAGGACCTGATAGGCAGTGGCAGTAGTGGTTTGTATGGTCACATTTATTTAGGGTTTATGTCCTTTTTAGAACCCAGTCACTAGTTTTGGGCTCATTTTTGTTGTGGAGTTGATTAAAGTGAGCAGTGTGACAACATGTCTTGTCACCTCTTGATTGGGATACTTATAGTGGTTTGACTTTTGAGTGAACGCTGAACAGCACAGTAAACGCAGAAGGCACAGTCCTTCACTTTGCATATATTTATCATATATTTATATATTTTATCGCCAGATAAGGTTATCTCTGTCTAACAGTATGGTGCACTGCTCATCTTTTTATTCTTTGATAATGATTAATTACCACTACCGTTAGCTTTAACTTTATGTTTGCAAGGGTATTTTTATCAGAAATGTTAAAAAGCACAGTAAAGAGAATAGCGGCTTTTCCACTACAGGAACTAGTGAATTTTCTCAGCTTTGGGACGCTGCTGGGCAGCAACAGCTCAGAAATGCACATCAAACAAGTCTCAAATGCAGCATTTTAAAGTCGGAAAGTTACGTACAGCGTCTTTAATCCGAGAAAAACAGATAGAAAAAGGGGATGGCCCAAATATGGCCCATATGTGCAGTTTTCCTCCGGCCAACATTTGGCCTTGATTTATTGACTCAGGGTGATTGTGGCTGTCTAAACTCAGCCAGAGTTGTGCATTTCACTTGTAGTCCAAGTGTGACCTTAACTTACAGCTATGACTCAGAGACGGTGTGGTGCATTTAGCTGAGCACCATGTGCTTTATTTGGGCAAAGTGTCATACGCATTATGGAGCAAAATTGAGTAAGATATATTCACAATAACCTTCATTTACACAAGTTGATAGTCTAAAATCTAATCCAATAAATGTATTAGAATTAACATTAGACAAACATTAGTAGTTAAGAGAAACAGGTTGTCAGAATCTCTTACAGGTTTTTTTGTTCAATCAATGAAAGAATGCTGTAAGTATTGGGGGGGAAATAAAATTAACAAAGACAAACTAACTCAAGAGCAAAAACAAAAACAAAATTCAATTGGCAAATTATGAGAAAGGAGCAGTCATTAATGTCATTCATTAAGCACTAGCATTTAAGCTAATCCATGTGTATCAGTGCACACAGAAACTCTTTCAAATGTGAAACTTATCTGTGAAGTAGAGTAAAAAATCTTAATATTAATTGATTGCCTATTAAAATTGTTTTGTTTTTTTGTGAGTATTGGAAAAGGTAATTTTCTGTCTGCCTATAGTTTCAGACTTGCACTCACATTGAATTTATGAATCTTATGAGGCTGATATCTTCCCATACAGCCTACATATGCAGGCCTATATGTATAGCTCACTATGAATGAGCAACACTCACAGCACAAGTGCTCTTTTTTTATTGTGTGAATTAAAGCTCTTGTCTGCCTCTGATGGAGGGTAATTTGTGCATCCACTTTGTTTTATTGTATATTTTACTTTTGTTATCTGGAAACAACAGGAGACAGGGCCTGGTCCATATCATAACCAAAGCTTTTATGCACATTGGAACCAGTTTTGCTACACATGCAGACAAGCTATAATATATCATCTATGAGTTATTAAAGGTATTGAATTGAATAATCAATGAGTTACGTTATAGTTATAATGAATTTGTTACTTAACAAAATGATATTAGTGTTACTAATCAAACAGTGATTATGTGTAGAACATGAACGCATGTTTAATTTCTTGTCTTGTTTTCACACGTTAGCTCTACAGACCTAACTACCATGTAACAACTAGTACATATGCATTAGGGCTTAATGTGACCATGTGGCTGCATGAAAAGACTGGCAACTGACTTGTTAGATAATACAGACAACTGAATGCATCACTTAGCGATCTGACAGAAATCATACAGCATTTTAATTACACTGTAAACACATTAAGGAAGAGTCAAGAAACATGATGATGCTTATTTACAACTTCACATTAACAGGCATATCATTAACTAAGTTATGCATGTACCACAATTATAAAAATCTTTTCTTTTGGTTGATAAATGATATGATGTTCAAATGACCCAACATTGAATGTTGGGTCATGGTAAATATAGATGGGTTTGAATGTCTAGGAACAGACTGGAAGACAGAAAATGGCAAAAACAAAAACAGAAAGAGTTCAAAAGAGAGCTGTAAAAAGGAAAAAAAAACGAAAGCCTACCAGCAGATTCAAAATATTTGAATAAGTGATTGCTTAGCAGAAAGCTGGGTGGTGTGGACCTATAATATTAAACTTTACATTTTGGCTGCTTGCAGAAATTTTAGCTTTCCCCTACTCTGTTTTGGCCAGTGTAAAGAACTGCTACTTACCATGATTTAATACATTTTGTTGTCCCAGAGCACATTTTGCCACACGTAGCAGGTGGTCTGTTTGCGTTTTTATGCAGAGGATTTATGGAGAGAAAATAGATTCACTATAATTGTGTGTGTGTGCGTGTAATACACGGTTTGTAAACTGTGCAAATAATTTGTGTGTAACTTTGGGGACTTGGAAGTGTAACGTGTGGTTTGTAATCTGTGTAAAACATAATGTGTGCAACCTGGAGTACTTGCAAATGAATGTTCAAATGTACACACAAATATCAGATATTACAAAGACTTAATACATTTACACATGCACACATTATACACTATCTGAACTATTTTTTCATAAAAGCATCTTTCCCACTTTGAAATGGCTAGGGGAGAAAATCTGATGAAAATCCAGATGACCCAGCTTTCCACGAGCACCGAAATGCACCATGTACGCTCAAAGCTATGAGGCTCCTGGAACCTCTCGTGCACTTGTAAACTGTTCTGAGCATAAATGTAACTTCTACATATTTGTGTGTACATTTGAACATACATTTTCAAGTACTCCAAGTTACGCACAAAATGGTTTACACAGTTTACAAACCACGTTACACATACAGGTACCCAAGTTACACATAGATTGGTTTACACAGTTTACAAACTGTGTATCATACACACAATGATACTGAATCTTTCTCTCCGTAAGCATTCACCCTATATTGTTATATTTTTGTGAGACAGATTGTTGATCACTGGATAACCGCTGCACTATGATTCATTGTGGTGGATAAGGCCAACTTTGCCAACGTTGCACCAGTCCCTGGTGCTGACTCATTACACTGCAATGTCGCTTCAAGCATCATGCACACCCAGGAAAGTGATTAAAACAGGCAAATGTCTTTCTACACGATGCTAACATTTCTCACTTCCAATGTTGAAAGGGACAGAAAAGGTCGAATAACAATCGGAACACATCTTTGTTGCTGCAGCACATAAAGTCTGCAGCTTCTCAGAGACAGCTACACAGTTACATAATTAGGCCCGAGCACCGAAGGCGGTGCGAAGGCCTATTGTATTTCGAACGTTTTCTCCTCCCCAATGAATTGCCTTTTAGGCGGCTTTCCCATGCCCGAAAACTCACCAAATTTTGCGTACCCCCC
>JAOXYM010000009.1:4781243-4806236 GCA_028567055.1 Leptatherina wallacei
GGTGACAGGTTCTTGTCACAGCCCCCCCGGTCAACCCCCCCCCCCCCCCCCCCTCATCTCCAGCTGTTTGCACGCAAGCGTGGCCGTGCATGTGTGCACAATCAGCCGAACACAAGTCCTTTGGGAGGCTCATCAGTCTCTCAGCAGGTCGCAGATCTGCTGTCTGTCACTGCTCACTTGTTTGTTTACAATCAACACCATCAGCAGCTGGTTTGAAATCAGTCTGCTGTGAGACGACGCACGGAACATCATGAGCACAGCTTGCTCCGTGTCTGCCTAACCTCATTAGGTGCAGTCAACGCTGGGCTGGCTGCACACTGGAGCTCACACTTGTTTGAAGTCACAACTGTGCAGAATCTCAGCACTTTTATTTCTGACCATAAGCACTTTTACCGAAAGCCTGGAGTCACACAGCTCCTTGGGGAGGCAGTGGCCTGAAAGACAGGTGAACTTGCAGCTTGAGGCTGTGCAATTCCAATCGCTGAGCAAGTTAAGGGGGTAGAAGCAGGAGAGGAGAATTGAGAGACAGGGATATCTTTCTGTTGTTGTTTTTTTTTGCTCTCACTTCCCATTGAGATGAGTTTGCCAGCTTATTTGCCCTGCACTGTAAAAATGGTGCTAATGGGCTGCTTGGATTTAAAGCACAGTAAAGTGACAAACAGAAAGAATCCATAAATAAAAGAGTAAAGAAATGCAACAAACCCCTCCTTATCAACGAATGCTGTAGTGACCATAGAGATGACGTGAATCATATTTGGCCTCTGCAGATGGCAGCACTCAAACTAATGATCACCTGTGGGAGATCTCAAAGTGATGTGTTATATAGCACTCTCCTCCACAAATGAGGTTCTGCTATAACTCATGGAAGGATGACATGCATCTCTCCAGTATCTTCCCAGAGATTTGCCCCAGAGTGTATTCCAAGGAGGATTGGAGCTTTCTAGAGGTCCCACATGGAATAACATCTTTCTAATGCTGTATTCATGTTGTAGCAGAGGGAGAGCTTTTGCCTGCACCCCTTCCCACATCTGCGAGGTGCTGCAAGATTTTATTGTGGTGTGTTCAACTTTGCCCAGGCTGTGCTGAACTTTGTGTGCTCCTGGATGTTTGTGCCGCCAATAAAAAAATGATGGATAAATCAGTAAGAGTGCCTTTTTTGTAGGTAACTATACAAAATGAAATCCTCATCATATGCATAACAACTAAATTTATTTCTCCCCTTAAGTAATTTTATCCTGCTTGGCCAATATGTTCACTCAGCAGTTGTATCTACATCTATGTTCTATGAGAAGACTTGTCGTAAGATGAACCAGTTAGAACTGGTAGAGAATTAGTGAATGATGCAGATCTATTATCTTCTTTTTCAAAATAACTCACCAAAAATCCCTTTGAATGAATATATTAAATGAGCAGGAAAAAATCTGCCATGAACCCAATGATCAATGGAAATGGTGTGGATTTCAAAATAAAAGACAAGTGTTATTCAGAAACTTTATACTGTGTATCCTGGGGGGGGAATGAGTCGACTTTCATCAAATCAGTTTCATTATCGGAATATACCATCAGCCATGGCAAGGGATTTCCATCCTGGATCCACAGAAGATGACTGCTGTTCACGTAGATTATGAAGATGAGACTTGAATTGTTGAAGATCGAGTAGCAGAATGTAGGTGATGGCAATGAAGATTGAGACCAGGAGGTCGGGGGCAATGGTTACTTGGAGGAGTCTGGAAGTACTCTTTTACCTGTAAACAAAAACCAGTCTGCATAAAATTCCAGAAGAACCACGTAATTGTCCATTTCTGCAATTCACATCTGTCCTTAACAATAGAATAAAACCAAAATCAGTTTGTATATACTGCTGCAACTATATGCATCTGTTTGTATATATATATATATATATATATATATACACATATATATTCATAGGTCCAAGTAGATATACTTGATGAAATCCCAAAACTCTCAGATCAAAAGAAGATAGTCCTCAACACTATTGCTATCCACAAACATAAATTGGGGGGTTTAAAATGTTTTACTCATTAAAATCCAAAGAGATCTTCAAGATTATCTCAAATTTGGTCATGTAATTCTTCTTTCGCTCCAGTTATCAACCACATTTCATCTTTAGAAGCAGAGAAACAACTGATCATCCAAAGTGGTCGGGGTAATATTTTCACTTCATCAGAATTTAATTGGAAAAGGTTAATCTTATGAAAACAATTTTTTTTTTTAAATGATTCTTATTTTAAAAGTTATGTTATTGTAGTTATACCATGAGTAATTTGGACTCAAAATTACTTCTTTTTTTTAAGGTAAGGTCTTAATAATCATACGGAGTCTCCTAAAAAAATAAAAATAAAAAAATATCTGCATGGTGTATGTGTGTGTGTGACTTATAAAACTGTAATCTGTCAGTGTCACTGCAGGAAAATTGAGATGTCGTATTGCATGAGTCTGGTGATTTACAGGGGATTATACAGTTATTATATTCAGTAACTGAATAGACGTGATAGATTCATGGCCATGTGGAGAAATGAGCGCCCATGACAAGGGTAGGTCAATGGACAATGAATACACTTCGTTACATGCACACTCATACTTCTTCCTCCTTTATATGTATCCCTCCAAAGAAATGTGTGCTTAAACCAAACCCCCAAGTTTTACATGTAGAGATGCAGCAACATAATTAATCATTTATCTCACTGTCAGTTTCTCTGAATGTGGGTGAGGCTATCACAGTGTGAATATGTACATGCATATACAGAGAATGGAAAGGGGAAAGAGCCAATAAAAACCGTGATAGAGGAGTAAGCACTAAGCAGTGATACTCTGCTGCTGACCTTGCTCTGCTTGCTCAATACAAAGCCCCCTCTCCCATGGCAAACACAAGCCCATTGAATCTATCCAAAGTGTAATGAGAAGTCCTCCCACAACAATAGGCTAGATCTGTTTATCAGCTGAGAAGAAGAAAAGGCAGACACCCCAACTCCCCTTCATGGGAATTTAATCGCTAAACCCTATTCTGTTTTATCACCAATTAATCTCCTTTTAAAGCCTCACACCTAATAGGAGGGAAAGAAAACAACCACGTGGTGCGTACAGTGAGCTGCAGCGAGGCCACACTGAGAGTAACCCCGCTGAAGTTGCTTCAAATGGCAACAAAGAGAGTCTGACAAGGGAGGGAGGGTGTGGAGAAATGTGATAGAGAAAGGAATGACGTTGGCGTTTTGGAGAAACAGACGGCGGCACCGCTTCACCGTGCATATCATTTCCTCAGCTCAAGAAGCGGCAAATAAACAGTTGTCTTGTTTTTGGCTCTGACACCTGTGTTACTTCTACGCCGCCAGCAGCAGTGGCAGCAAATGGCCTGTGAATAGAGGTGCATGCGCTGCTTTTGTTTCCCCAACTTCTGAAAAGCCACAGCTGATGTAGGTTTTCTTTTGCAGCTCTTACGTAATGTCGCCATGTATTATAGGACATTAAAATTACGGTTTCAGCGGCTCTAACATTTGACTTTGGTAGGAAAATATCGCTTACAAAGAGCAGAAAAGTGTAATAGGATGATTGCTTTCAGAGGATATTTATCTAAAAGCAATGTCTGTTGTACTAAAATTCCTTTAGGATTGCTGTATTGTGTCCTGTAGATGGATATTTGCATTTCATAGCATGTTTGATTTTGGCAGCGCACAAATTAGTTAAGTCATAAGTGAGCTAAAGATTGATTTAGTTTCTTAGCCCTGACGTCTTCTCATTACCTCCCCTGTTGATCAAAGTAGTCACTCTATAATTATGTGCTGACCCATCATTTAAATCAGAGCAAGTCCTGGAAGATAGATATCCGCTCTATGGCTGAGATAAATAAACCACTGTCCAAACACATGTTCATGCACACCAGCACAGGCTGAAATTAGCGTGGACGGAGGGGTGGTGAGGAGTCTGTGCACGAACATCAGCACTAACACTCACACCCATGCAGACAAAAGAAACTAAATGTCCCTGGGTCTTTTTGTTACTTGACTTCGAAGTTTCTCAAATCAGCTGCTTAACATAAATTAGCATTTGCAAAATAAATGTAATGTTTCGCACTGTGGTAAAGTGATGCTGATGAATGATGTATGAGGGATATGCAAAGGCGCGTACTCCACCTCCCTCACCTCTCTTATACCCCCCCTTTCTTTCCCTCTCTGGTCCCCTCTCTAAAGTTTATAGGCCTGTGAGCATGTTTGGAACTACAGAGTGTTTGTTGGTGCTTCCATCCTACTGCAATCTCTGACTCTTGCAAAGAACTTGAATTGACTTGGAAAACTTAGTTGTTCACACAAACTTCAAATTGCCACTGCAATGCAAATCAGTAACCAGCAGGCATATGGAGGAGTATACTCAAGACTGCTCAGCTCCACCTAGATCTCCTCCAAAAACCGGCTGCTGCATTTCCCAGAGGCCTCAAGGTTTTCAACATTATAATGTGTCGAGAAAGCAATGTCTTTTTAGAATGGCCAGGGTTTTGCCAGTATAGCAAATGGCAGATAAACTACTTGGTGTCCAAGAAATAGTTAAATGTCAATACAAAGATCAGTTTTTCATGTCTTATTCATGGAAGTAAAATGGCATGCACTTTCATGCACATACACGTTTGGAAGAGTCACAAACTTTGAGCTTGTAACTAGTTTTCAAGCAAATTTCCAAAAGCTTTCAAACGTTAATGGCTAGGGAGACAAGCTGGCTAAAGAGTCTCATTTACTCTACTGCTCAGCTGTTGGGGGTGTAGTGCTGCTTACTGTGCAACCTAATCATTCAAAGATGTTTCCTGTAATACTCAGCTATTAGATGGTTTCCACTTACAGCATCCTGATTTTTTTTCAACGTATGTCTGACTTTAAGCGGTTATACATCAAAGGTATTACTTTTCAGCAGCACCTGAAATGAGGCTTTCTAACTCAGACAGGGTAATTTAGTTTTAGACTCAAGTAGGTTGGGTATAAAGTTCACTCTGATAATCAGGAAATGGGTTTATTTTATGGGTATGTAACCTCTAAAAGTGAATATAAAACATTACAAAATCGGAAAAAATGATGACACAGCCGCAACTTTTTTAAATGATAGCTGCAGTCCAGTTATGACACATTGTAGAATATATTGCAGAGGAAGTTTAACTTGCATGAAAGAGGATGCTTTATCTGCAAGTTTCTGTTCCAGTTATTGCTGTTCTGGTGTGGAAAAAACTGACATTTTGCCACCTGTTCCCTCTATGCGTCCCATTGTGAATTCTATTGTTAGAGTAGCTCAAGGCCGCAGACATTAAAATGTTCCCAAATCCAAGTACGCCAGTTGAAAAGTTGAATAGAAACACTGGCACCATAAAAATATAATCTATAGATGTGCAACAAATGCACTGCTGTTTGGTAATTTAAAGCCTGACCACCTATTACAGAATCTCAACCAAAAGATCTCCTATAGATGTGAATGTGTGAACTGCACACAGTTCAAATTCAACTTGCAGATAGATGGCCTCACTTTGTCTTGAAGGATACATCAATATGATGATTTTTATTTCAATTAATAACTGCAAGCCCCCATGTCGCTAAAGCAGCAAGGCAAACCTAAACCATAATATTTCCATCACCGTGCCTCACAGTTTACCTGAAATTATAATCCTGAAAAGATCATGTTTTGCTGTTACAAAGTACAGATATACACTATTACATATAGCAGATTCTTTGCTGATATCTAAGGACAAAAATATTTAGTTTTTCTGCAACAGAGGCTTTTCTTGGCATATTTACCTTCTATGTCAAATCTATGCAGCCTCTTTCTAGCTGTGAACATATCCATTACACCGACAGTAATTAGAGTCGCCTGTGATTCAATTTTGAGTTACTCAGGGAATAATCCTTACATCACATGATCTGCTATTGGAGTAAATTTGCTTGGACAATCAGACTTGGAAAAGCTTGTATTTTTCTTAGCATAAGTAGTTCTGGCACTGGACATTTTCAAAGACAGCAGCATTCAGAGGTTTAATTAACGCAAGTTTTAGTCATTCTATAAAATGAGTCTGTAATCAATTGTTGATTCAAATTTTATGGTGAAGCTGTGATAATTGAAGAAATTTGTTATGTTTTCTTCATATAACTGATTATTAGATACATATTGTATGCACTTTGTTTGTCATTTGCTACTTTAAATAGTAAGTAATGTTTCAAAGAGGCTCAAATATTTGCTTACCAAAACAATGGATATTTTCCCCCTGTTGCATTACAGATATAGAGACATTATACACATTATACACACGGTGCAGCCACTGGAAGTTTATATTAATTTGGCAACTGTTGTTGTAACAAGCTGTAATTGCAATCCATGCTTACACATTTTCCCAACTAATAACAACTCCCTAAGATGGTGAAACAGTATACACAATTGGGTGTCTTGTTAATAGAATCTCTGCATGCCAGTTTAAACGTAGCCAAGATTGGCCCTGTGGAAACAGATCACATATCTACTATTGTCTTTCTATCTTTCTATTGTCCTTCTGTCTTCTTTTGCTTCTTATTTGTGTGTGATAAGTAAATCCAATCCTTTCTTGTTTGTTTGTTTGGCTAAGGTTTTTTTCCCGAAAGGATTGAGTTAGTGTCACTTTTGGACAGGTAGCCAGCAGTTGCTGTGTGCTAGCTATCAGATGTGTTACTAGTCCTGGAAATTTTGGAGGCCTCCAGGACTCAGGGCTGTGTAGACTGTCTGATGTGCCTTTGTTGCTCATCTATGTCATGTATAAAAGTACACAGGTGGCATGAGGAATCAAATTTGATCCACCACAGATTTATTTTGTGCCAGCAGGGGATGTAATGACAGAGTTGAATAAGGGCAAGCTGGCATGGCGGAAGTGGCCACTTTAAGCAATCTTACTCAGCTGAATCTGCAACACTGTCTTGCACACACAGATGTTGAGCCATCTCCATTTGGCATGTGTGAATTACCACGAAGGAACTGCAGTGGCTTAGCAAGGACATCAGTTTTTTGCCAATAAGGCATGCTGAATGTATAAAAACGGCTTTGAATAAGGTGCAAACCTGTCATTTCTTCAGTCATATAAAATGTATTTGATATATGATTTAGTCAGTCATTAATCAAAAGCTAATCATATGCTATGAGCAATTATACTGAAGTTATTATTATGTAATGTTAAGAATATTACAATGATCAATGTGGGGTTTTTTAGCATTTTTAGACAAACTAGCAAGTTTTTTCCAGGAGTATCTGAACCATTTCAGTAAGGACAAGATAAGCTGCAACAGAACATTTAAGCTGTCAAGATTATTAATATCAAAGATTTAAGTGATTTCTGTCTTTTAGCATGTAACCACCATGGGATCAAATTTAATTTAATATATTCAACACTTTTGAGTTTATCAAGAAATTCCTGTTAGCATCAGCTGTATTTGCTTATTACGTGCTAATTGCTATATGTGAGCATGAATATTTTAGCCATGTAATTTAGCGCTCTAAATTACAGTAGCTGCATTCCAGTCCACACATGAAAACCGTCTCCTTGCTTAGAAAATGTCAGATAAGGAAACTTGGCTTGGAAACATTTAAACACTGACTCAACTTTTAAAATTGAAGAAATCCGTCACACCTAATATGTTATTGTTGACTCAATTTAAGGCATTTTTAACTTCGTGTAGACTCACCGTTTAGTTTTTTTTGTTTTTTTTAATAAAGAATATGAATCTTTCGGACTCAGTTTCATGTATTTAAAGGATTTAAGTTGTTCCTAGTCAAATATCTAATTCATCCAAAAGTAACTTCATATTCGCATTCAATATAATAACTTGAAAAGAAAAATACATTACATTCTACAAGTTTTTTAAAAAGGTACAGCTAATAGATTTTGGCTTTTGAAAGAGTAGAAAAACTGTAACCAATGAGTAATAATGTTATCCAACTTGGTCAACAGTTGCTTGGGTCTCTTTAAAATCAGGGTTTTGTAGCTCTGGCTTGAATCTTAACATTGGTAAGTACTCTGCAATCTACTTTAAAGGAAGATACTGCATGATTGGAATCCATCCAGTAAGCTAGTTAACTTGGCAAACATTAGCATGCTGGCATCCTGTTGTTGCCTGCTTCATTTGGAAAAAAGAATATTCAGATATTGTTCTTCCCTGCCCCAGCCCTAATTAATTTGCTCTTTTCCTTTCTGACATACACCCACTTTCCTCTATCCAAAGTAGCATAGAAATGTGATGATATAATGTAATTGATGATGCAATGCCAGAGTTCATGGGTTATCTTTTATTGTGCACACTTTGAATCAGTCACTGCACCCAGTGTTCCTCGTAAACCTTCAAGGAAATCTCTGTTCATCCCATGTCATGCATATTGGCTTCATACTCACCACATAGACATTACGCCTCCCTTCACAGCATGGCCTCATGCACTAATACTGTACGCGCACTCAAATCAGCTCCCTTTTAGATAAGATTAACCAATCTATCTTCATTATGCTTCATTAAGTAGATAACATGAAGCATGCATTTTATATGCAGAAAGCTGTATATGTGCCTGTGCCTGAGGGCATGGACAAAAAAGTGCCGTAACATAATTGATTGTTTCTTTACACAAAACATCGCATTTCTTTTCACCTTCATGATTTATGAGTTACTCTTTGTACACACCAGGTTAGATGACTGCCAGTTAATTGTGCTTTTACAAGCAGTCGAGCCACTTTCTCTCATCTCTCATTTAAATTCATTTCCCTCCTCTCTTCTCTATTTCCATTCTTTGATCTCCACCGTCACCTGGTCCTCTATGTCTCTTCATCCAGCGCCAAACCAAAGTGCTGAAGAAGAGATTGAACTTCAATAGAATTTCCATGGCAACAGATTTTCAATCAGACCCCCTCCATCACATAAGTCAGTCTAGTTTGTTCAGGGAGAGATGAGTATGATGTGGTGCAGACTTTGACTATGATCCCGCTGATCTTTCGATCAACATAAAATGATATTGTATCAGCTCGCCTCCGTCTCTATCATGAAACTGATTTGATCATTTCATCAATTTAGAATGTTTTCTTCTATGTCAAATGGTGAGACTGTCCCTCCATTTTGGAGATATTTGAAGCTATTTAGTTGATGTTTTGGGGGGGTTTAACAGCTTTTCTTAGTTTTTCGGCATAAAACTGGCAAAGCCAAAGCAAAAAAATCCTCAACTCTTCCAAATGAGTTTCCAAGTCTACGAGGTCACATTGTTGTGTGGTTTCAAGCCTGCAGCCCCATATTCAAAACAGGAATTTGCCCACACCTAATTCTGCTGTCATCTATTGTTGCTAAGTTGTCTCCCTCACTCCAGAGATCTCCTCTGTGCAATTTATTTTCACCACTGAGTTTCCATCATCCCTTATTTTCTTAGATTAAGGGAAATATCAGTCGATGTTGTAGCAGTTATTACATTTGCTGGCTCCGCAGAGACATGCTCCCACATTCAATGTGGATAATTGTGTCTTTTTGAGAAATACCCTGAGATCTGCACTGCTGGTTGACTGGTTATGAAGAGATGATTTCTTATTAAGTCACTGCAGTCCTCAAAGGTTTCATTTTCCGCCAGGTGGAAATGAATGTAGATGGATATTCAAGTCAAATACATTTTCTTAATGCTTCTGTAGCACACAGAGTCAAAGCATTTATCAAACCTTTGTCTAATAAAAATTGTGATGTTACACATCCAGCATACAAATTAATTGTCTTTTCACAATTAATAATAAAAGATCTTCATAAAACTGCTGTTCTGATGTCTTAAAGAATAAAGTGTAGTTTTAAATCTTTTGCTGGTTTTGGTACCTGTTGAGCATATTTTGAGTCACAATAATCTATCTTAATCAAGATTTGTGGAATAAACGTGCTTGTGACATCTCTACCAATAGGGTTAGGTATGTAATGTTTAAAGGATATGCCATGTTTAAAGTATTTCTGTATGACTCCGCATATTTTCCATCTCTTCAAACATTTGTGGGGAAAAAAGAAACCATTGAATCTAATTAGATTTACACCAAGGAAATGAAAGCATACAAAGAAACCTTCTTTTATGATATTTTTGTCACTGGGGTCTTTAAGCATGGTTTGTCCCCCTGACCCATAGACAGAACAGATCATTCTAGATTAGATACCCAACCACTGTGTTCTTTGCATGGGCAATTAGCTGGACTGAACATGAAACAATCAGGCAGATTTCTGTGAGACAAATATCAGTTTGACAAGATTTGTGGTTTTCTTGTTTAAAATTTAAGATATTGTTCCTATATAATTGTAAGTTTTCAAAGTAAATAATTCAAGTCTACAACTTATTAAAAAAAAGTCGTTCAGTTGGGGTTAGTTACCATGATTCATTTAATGTTGTGTAATGATAGTATATGAAGTTATAGGGTCTATTTCATATTAAAAAGATTGTAATTTTTCACCCCATTGCTTTTGTGGCTTTTGGTGTTAACAAGTAGTTTTATACCACAAACATCTTAAAAGAGAGACAAGGAGAGCATTATTATCATTATATCATCATTATCCATCTGTGGCCGTTACCAGCAGCTACAGTCAGACACCATGTCATATGACTACTTCATTTTCAAGGATGCTGATTGATTATTATCTGATGCTCAGACAAGCTGTCAATTCTAGAATTTACAGTGAAAAATTCTAGCCATGCTGAAGAAAAATTCACGTTATTAATTTCTTTTTTTAAATTGAAGTCTCTCGTCCTGTTGTATCTGTCTGCTTGCTTCGGCTGGCTAAGTTAAGCTAACTTGCTGCTGGCTACAGCTTCTGAACTAACCATGTACTACATAAAAATGTCACCAGCTGTTGGATGTGCAGCCAGTGAAAAAGTTCCTTAAAGTCCAGTGACAGTGGCAGCCTCTAAGTGCTGGCTCCAAAATATCTTCAACTTTAATGGAATCATTAACGAAATGTCATATACTTTCATTAAAAGTTAATACCGTTTTCTTCGACAGATGTTAGGGTATCATTAGCTAGATTGATCTGATCAGCGTGATGGTAGTTTTTCTGAAAATAATTCCATCATTCCTTAGATTTGACTTCTTAAATAAATGTATTTTAGTCTAATGAGCTTCTACAAATCTCTCTCCAGCTCCAGCCATTTGTGTCGTCTCAATTTCAGCATTTTGTAGAAATACTGTCTCTGAGGTGTCAAAATTACAGATACCACAAGGGTTACATCTAACTTTTATTTACAGTCCAAAGACTTTTTCTCCATGATTCTCTGTTCCTCAACACAAGCTATCATTTCAGCAAATTCCTCTTCTTCTGCTACTCCCTCTGCTCTTCTCCACTTCACCATTTTCAGTTATTCTTTAGCTTTCTGTCTTCTTGTCTCTCTGCAGCGGAACCATTAGACGGAGAAGAATATCTGGACATCACAGGCATCATGCGAAACCAAGCGGGTCGTTATGAATGCAAGGCCAGCAACGATGTCGCCACACCGGATGTTAAATATGTCAATGTCATTGTCAACTGTAAGTAGCAACGGGTTGCAGTGCATGCATGACCTGAACACAAATCCGTATTTCTAGAGATATTGATGTCAGACATGTTACCACTCAAGAGACAAAAGCCCATGAAGTCTAAATTGGAGCACAAGCAGTGCAGCCAGGCAAATTAGTGGAGGTATCTTTAGCAGCTCTCTTCAATCTTCTCAAGATGAATCAGGTACAAAAGGGAAAGATCTCTGACACTGATTGCAACATGCACTTTTTATGGTAATTCTCACATAGCCACATCATCATTTAACCTGACATTCAGAATTTCAAAGCAGGATAATAGCACCTTTTCAGGGGTCCATATTATGCAGACGCTGATTGCTCGATGGAAAGCTCAAGAGACATCATGAACCGAATCCTTCTGATGGAATTATTCAATTTGATTTGGACAAATCATTTATGGCTCTTAGCCCAAACTGCACTCAAGCCAGGTTGGACTGCCAGAAAGAAGAACATTTTTAAGTGAATTAAAGCACAACAGTTGTGGTAGCTATAGATTTTAAGATTTTATTTATATCAATATTTTGTGACTCCACAGACCCACCGACAATAAAGAAAACCCAGAATTTTGAGACTTCTGTTGGCCGCATGGGGATGCTGCAATGCGAGGCAGTTGCTGTACCAACACCAGAGTTTGAATGGTACAGAGACGAAAAAAGGTAAAGCCTTCCCCACATTTTTTCCACTCAATTCACCAGTGTCACAAACATACGCTTGTACAGAGCTGAACACACTTGATTATAACTAAGAATACACATTACCATCAACTTCAGAGCAGCGAGTGACAAAACATTTGTAAAAAACTTGAATAGTGGATTTAACATTTAATAACCCTGTTAGCTGAACTCACTGAATCTGAATCACAATGCAAGCTTATTTTGTTCATAATGTTTGTCTTTAAGGAATTAAATGTGAGCTAAGACATAAATAGAGATAAACCAGCAACAAAAACTGTGTACAATTAACAGTAAACACCCCATTATTTAGAGCACATTAGTCCCCCCTATAACAAACAACAATATCAACAGTAAGACTAATGATTAATGTTCTCTTTTAAATGTTTCCACTACGGTGAACCAGCTCCCGCTTTACTGCTAATTTCCAGGAAACAAAGTCTTGGAGAAAAACCTTCATTGCATTTTTATTGCATCACAACAATTTGGTCTGAAAACATTGTGATTTGTGTTAATATTTTGTAACAAGTACAAGTGCTGCGGGTGGCAGGCATGTGGTGAACTCTTGCAGAAATAACTGTGAATTGACTTCTACTAGCATGCCTTGAGGCAAAGAGCAAATTTGATTTATGCTGTTGCCATTAAAAGGATAATAATTAGGCAAAATAATGAGATTTACATTTACACTATACTTAGGCATGGAGAGTGTATAAAGAAGTTGAGCTGTTTACAGCACAATTATTAGCCATCATGTCTGTTTGGTGAATATGGTGAATACACACTGAAGTCGTTCCGATACTTTCCACGCCTTTTTTCCTGTGTTAATATCTCCTTATATCTCCCAAATGTGGCAGAAGTATCTTCACTTCTTACTCTGTGCCAGGCATCCTTCGTATCACTTTACCCCCCTGATTATAATGAATGTCTTTGATTCCTTTTGTCAAATCTACCCTTACAGTGCTCCCATTGTTACATCAGATGACATCATCATTGTAGTTTGATAATGACTAATCACCCACTTAATCGCTCGCTAGGCTGTCATTCCATTGTTAATTGAATGCTACTGTTGAAGGCAGCAGCAGGTTCTTTGACATTCTTCTAAGAAGATAAAAAGGGGAACAAATCAGCCATCCTCCAGTGTGCAATTATTTTATAAACTTCAGTCACTAAAAACCTCAAAAACTATTTTCTTCTCCAAGTAATTCCACTGAAATGGAAATCAAGCCTCCCGCACACTATCTGCTGTGAGACAGCAAATGTGACCAGACACAGATGTTCATTGGAAAGCTATCAATTTTAGTGTCATGGATGTATCTGAAAAACACTCAAAGAGGATTGAAATGTAATGGGGTTCAAAGGCAATGACAATCCAGTCCCTCCATTTTAACACTTGTTACCTAATAACTCAGCAAACTCACCCTCATCACTGTGCTGGGAATGGAGGAGCAACGGGAAAAGCTGATAAATGGAAAAGAAAAAAAAAACACAACTATGATGTGAATTTTCAGACTGCAGCGGAAAAGTTTACTGAAGATTGGGAGGAAATATTGGAGCAGTGTCACAAGTGTTATCAGAGATTTGGTCTCTAAAGTAATAGGCCTATCATGCCAGAGCTTGGAAAGAAAGATTTATGGTTGTTGAAATATTTTTGCATTATCTGTTGTTTTCCTACCGCCATTTATCTCAGTTGTTTTGTCCCCTGGAGGATTCTGGCTTTGTATCCCTTTCATGGTGCCCCCCCCCTCCTCCTCCTTCGATGTCAGTGGAAAGTGTTATCGTTCTTACTCCTTGAATGATGATGTTAATGCACCATGAAAATATCATTTGTTCATGGTCGGTTTGTTAATTTTATACCCCCTTCTCCAAGAAGCAGACCTAATAAACTGTGGCTTATTGTGTCATCTTTGTAAGGCGAGGTCTTGCTCCTGTGCAAATGAGGTTAATTAGTCTAACCTCACTAGCAAGGAGGTTATCACTGAACACATATATGTAATATCAACCTTTTCATTCTTGTATATAAAGTGAAAAAGTGCCAGATATACCACACTGTCAGACAGAGATAGACATATACAGTTATGTCAGTACTGGCAACTAATATTTTTTAGCTAGTTGGATAATCAAGCTAACATAAGTCACGTTGAGGCATCTGAAAAAAACAGAATCTTGATCTGAATTTGTTTCTGACTATTTTTAAATTGAAAATCCTTTTCAAAAAGCATTTTGAAATGTGCAGTTGATAATCTGTCACTAAAAGACAGATGCTATGTGCTCCAGACCAAAAGTTAGGTTACTCTTAAGAAGGAGGAGTAAGTAAAGACCTAGGAAAAGACAAATACAATGAGAAGTTTACTAAACTTGGTCCAGTGTTTTCTTTGCTTAACAAGATGATTAAGGAAGCACTGAAGTTTCTTTCTGCTGCATAATTAAATTCAACCTGCACTAATCATGCCACTTACTTCCTGGTCATTTCAGTCCAGAACAATCATGAGCATAAAGGACTTTTGAACCAGACCCCTGATTCGTTAACCGATAAGGCAGCTCAATCCCTGAACACATCTATCAACTGTAAACTAATTCTGCATGATCACTTAATTTTTTACTTCATTTGTTCATATTATCACATGGTCATGCTCTCATATAGTCACATTTAACTTTATAAAAGAAGTCTTAAGGTCCCTCTACAGCAATTATTGAATTATAGCAATTACTTAATGAATAAGCCCCGTCCTCATTTCCTCTATGCAATGGGCAATTCTAATATAGAGATAATACCGCCATATGTTCCAGCAATATTACACATGGTCACATCCAACTGGAAGTTACTCTCCTTATGTCACTTTCTATCGCACTCAAAAATATTAGAAACATAACAATAATGGATGATATGAGCCTTTGGCTTTACAATGTATCAGGTGGTTATTCCATATCTTCAAAAGAGCAAAGCAAACCAAGTAGCTTTACCACCAACCATGCGCTAACTTATCTTCCTAGCTTTCACTGCATCCTTATGCAACATCCTAATTAGCTCTAAAGTCGAGCAGGTAGTATTGGTATTTTATGTAAAACTTACAGGATGAGTATACGTAATGTATGAATCCAGATACCAATGATTGCAATAGATAGGTTGTGTGCTCTAATTTGTACTTTTGAAGTGAATTATGATTCATAATGTCAGAATAATCGTGACATGACTGGTGCTAAGAATAGTTGCCACTGTGGATGACTTTCCATGTACAATTAGTGGTCTACCATCAGGCGAGAATCTCCTGAAAAACAAAGGTTGAAATTACAGCACATAGAAGGTGTACATACTGTAATTATACTATGATACATTATATAACATGTTTTCTGTACATTTATTTTTAATGAATTATCACTGCCCACGTTGCACAGATGTCTTCACTGTGTAGAAACATCCAAAACAATCCAGTTAGCTTTTAGCAGGATTCATCATGTGTAGACCAAATGAAGAAGTAAGCCCATGTTTGTTCGCCAAATGATTTCTTCTGCTCTGCCACTTGAGGTTACAACGAGCGCATGATAAAAATCCATTTGTTAAACTTTTTCAATTTCTATTCTATTCTATGTTATTCTATTCTACAATCATTTAGCAGACGCTTTTCTCCAAAGCAACTTACATCTGAGTGAGAACAACACAAGCAAGAAATCAAACAGGAGGACATCATAATTAAGTGCTAGTCAGACTGCTGTGAATCCAGTTGAGACACAGGTAGTGCTAGAAGCAGTGCTTTTTTTTGTTTGTCTTTTTGTTTCCTTCCCCTTCCCTACAATAGTCCCTTTGTTTAATTACCAGATCAGGATTTCATCGTACAGTGTCATCTTGGGCGTGAGTGTACGCAGCTTGTTCAGCGCTGAGTTGTGCCAAAGAGCAGGACAAATCTTTCTAACTCATTTTGAAACAGACATCTTGAAAAAGATAACATCTTATTTTTGTTCTCTCAATTTACAAGTTCATGAAATCTTGTGAAGTCTTCCTGCAGCTTTACTAAATCCGAACGAGCTATTCTCTCGGGGTTATCATGTTGGCGGACAAGGAATAAGAAAAAAATGACTTGTTAATGTGACTGCACCTATACGCCTCAGGCTTCCACTTAGGTTGAATTTACTTATCCCCATGCTGCTGTTCCTGTCAGGATGTTTTATTGTCACCTCCAAAACCTGCTTTTAACTCTTATAATTACTATATTAAGACTTTTTGCCTAAATTCTTATAATTAGTCTTCTTTAATCCATGCATGGAAACATAGCTGTCATGTTTCTTACTTTAGTTACTGATATCTTTCAGAGCAATCTTTTTTTCTCACTTTGACAATGATTATTTTTCTTAATTAATGTAATGTTTTAATAGCATTTGCGTCTGACTTTCTGAGAAAGGATGTGTAAAAACTACTCCTCCAGTGTGATCTCTTTTTATGTTTTAGTGTCACTGTGGCTACCATTTTCATTATATTTCTTGGAGAATGATTGAAAGACCCATTTTCAGTCCTATTATATGCTTAGAGGTTCTGAAAGCTTCCCTTTCACCTGCTCGAACAAACCAAACTGAAGGAGTAAATACTCCACAGTTCAAATACAGTGCTTGGCACAAGCTTGTGAACACATACTGGGCTGCAGAGCTCTGTGCAGAGAGGCTTAACTCACCTATGTATCTGTGCATATCCACCTTCAGTCAGTCTCGCATGAAGTCGTGGACCTCTTCAGGCAATAAAAAGCTACTCACGCTCTGAAACATAAATGAATCATGACTTCACAGCATCTCTAACTTTGCAGGGATCTGAGGGGTTCACAGCCCATAAAGATGCAATTTACCTCAGCAAGCTTTGCATGATCTCAGAGCAGCAAGCCATAAGCGATAACTCTGACTACTTGGATGTCATGACTCTCCCCGCTCTGTTTGTCTTTCCTTCATGGGCTTGCACATTTAAATCACCCAGTAAATCAGGCTGTACCGGTTGCTCCCTGTCATCATGTAAAAATGTGTTGTCAAATGATACTGTAATGTTAATCCTTACAGATGGAAATTCATTCGAATCAAAAAGTGTTTTCCAAAGTAGGATTTCTCTCCTGCTCTCTGCAGATAAGAAACTCTCCATGCATGCCTCCAACGGGGAAAAGTCCAAATAGAGCTGTCAACCAATGTGACAGACAGATATGTTCGTTGTTTTGTCAGCTGATACACGCCTGTCACAACCACCAAACCACTTTCAATCATCTCTGGGTTACAAGTCTCAGCAGGACTCTTCACTTGATTACATTTATCATCGGCCTTGAATCATAACAGGCCTGTCGCTTTCCCTGGCAGTGATAACCTACTTTCGATGCTCATACACGCTACAGAATCAAATCTGTCCATCTGATGATTTGCTCCAGTCTTTCATCTGTGTCGGCCCGAGTCTGCAGTCCTGCGTTCACGCTGCATGCCCTCCCCTAAATTGAGGGGTCAAATCATTTCAATCCAGAGTTTAATGTAGCACAGTCACTCTGAGCATCAGAACACAGTTGTTGGGACTCGGGAGGCATCCAGTAGAGCTCTGCTGCCCTCTTCCTGTGGAGAAATCCACTGAGTTATGACGAGGGCGCTTAAAAAACATCCCTCCCAAAAGAAAGTTAGAAGGGCACAATTTCTGCCAACTTCTCTGATGATCTGTTCCAGTCTATTATGCCAGATGAGGAAGCTGGCACGCAGGGATATTTGAGGATACACTTGAAATCAGAAGTGGTGGAAGTTGGAGGCTGCAGACCTGCCATTGCCAGCACATTAAAAGTTAAAATGGGCAGCAGAAACTTTTAGCCCAGTTAATACAAACACGAAGAAGAAGAACTTTGGGGCCACAGATTCAGTTTCCTTTACCAACTTTCATTCAGGAAGCAAAACAGTGTTCTGTCTCTTTTGACCTGTTTTAGTTCAGTTTAGCTCATTGCTGCTGCAATACAATCGTGCACTGTAATCTATTGTGCAGAAAGCTGTTTGTGTTCAGCTCCCTGCAGTGCTGTATATTATCTGGGTTTTTCAGTGTGCTGCGTGGACATAAAGGCCTTTTTAATGGTGCAGTCACTTCTCATGAAGACACACTGGAGGATATATCTGCTGCTGGACGTATCGGGAGGAGGGGTTTGCTTTGAGATAGAGTGGAGACAATGCCAGTGGATTTGGCCTCTCTTCGTTCTCCCTGGCTTTCCAACACAAAACACACGCTGAGTCTGTTCCCAAGGTGTCCCTATGGGAAGGGCCTCAGCACTTTATTAAGTTCTCCACTCCCCCGTGAGTCAAATTATGCTGTGCTATGATGTGAGTTTTCCTTTTTATGTTAATACGTTCTATCAGCCAAGCATGTGTCAGCACAAACGTCTCGCTTCCCTGCTCAAATTCCGATTACCAATTATCCAGACTTAAGCAGGATTAAGTTGGGGTGCCTTAAATGAACTTCACCTTATTCGGGATGTGAAAGGGCTCAATCAGCCCAGAACAAGCGGAAAACATGATGCATGCAGTGTTATTTAAAGAGTTTTATTTGGTGATGATGATGTAAGAAAGAGTTCATCAACAAGGTATACAGTCAGAGTCAGCAAATTGTATTGATTAATGTGCAGTAAACTGGGTTCAAGGTTGACATAATTGATTGTCTGATGGTCATTAAGGCTCTCAGAAGCCTGGAGCTGGACTTCAGCAGCATGCTAATCTTTCATCTAAAAGTGGTATACAGACAATGTTTTTTGGTTAGAGTAAGTTTCAGTGCAGTTTGTCAAGAAAGGAGTGTTCGCAAGTTCAAATAGGCAAAAAATAGTCAGTGTTGAAGGATGTGGCAGTAATTATGTTTTTAAACCCTTTTTTCCAGGTTTAGGCACCTGTAGTAAATCACCTAGTTAGATTTGGACATTTTGGTTAATTGTGGCTTGCTTTTAAGCTTGTTACATGCTCTTAAAGGCTCAAGGATTGAATTAAATTCAATACAGCTACAGTGATTAAACAAGTGCACCAAAAAGGGATATTTGCTTTGTTGCTTCCGCTGTACCCTTGTAGGATACAAGCACTGTAGTATAAATTAGTACATTTTGTAACCTAAAGCATTCTCAATTCAGTTTTCATTCAATTGTAGTTGTATTATCTAAACTTGAGATGGAGAGAATATATGAACTCTACACAGAGATTCAAACCAGGAACCTTCTTGTCTAGCAATAGCATAACATCTTCATGACCAGGCAGCCTACGCCTGTAGATATAAAACTAGAAAAGAAATACAATAAAATGATGAAGGAACACAAAGAATATATTTAACAAGACAAAGGTACAATAGTGCAGAGGTAGCAGATATCATAGAAAAAAAACAAATTTAAAAGTTATTAAAATGCCTTAATTTCTCTGACAATAGTCACCTTTGAAAACACCAACGCGTTTCAGCCCACAGGCCTTCGTCAGGGCACCAAACAAACTTAATGAGTTCAGGGTGTCTTTATAGGAATTCTCCACCTGTTATGGAACTTTCCATCAACAGCCCACCTCCTACAGGAAACATTAAATACTACAATTCCATCTAATTCATACTTTTTCTCTAGCACCATTTCACAACAACTTCATCTCAGGGCACTTAAGAGAAAAAATCAATTCAAGCTCATTTATTGATCCAATCAGTATCCATACAGGCCAATTCAAAGAAAATAATAGGCTAGCTAAGGAGACCAACGGATTGCATCGAAACTTGACTTTGATTCAATCCCAGGACATGGTATAATCTAAACTGTCAGGATACTCTCATTTAAACCACAAAATACCCACACATACAAACACCAACAACAATACATCATAAGAACTAACATGACTTGACTACTTGAGTACAGGGGTACCTGTTCCTGTAAGTGGGGGATCCATGTATAGGGGCTGAAATCCTCATCACTGGGTCATCCTGGATTTGAATCCCAGCATTTACTCCTTTGCTGCATCTTATTTCCTTTCTCTGCAGATCCTCTTGCCACTCGCTCAGCTTTGTTACTTGTACTGTACCAAGTTACAAGACAACAAGTCATTTTACTTTTAAAGCAACACTTCTTAAGTTTCTGACCTCAAAACTCTGTGCTTCTTACTTGTTGTGATGAGATGAGATGACGAAACAAGTGTCAAAATCAGACTGACTTTTACGGACTGAAGAGGGCTCAGAAAAGAGACTGGATGCAAGATGCTTCCCAAACTGGTCTTCTTTGAAGGGGGTGACAGCATGAAAATCTTGCAAATTTTGGTATTCGGCTTTAAAGATACAGCCCAACCCCATTTTAATCCAATTTTCTTCTATTACTAATTCAGTCAAATGCATTATAATCTGCATTCTGACTGAGTTCATTTGAAACCTCATTTGTGAAAAAAAAGACCTAACCAAAGCTCATTTTGTACCTTTAAAATGAAACAAAAGTCATGTAATTACCATTTCTGTACCTTTAAATGACCGTTTTCTTGACACTCCACCTATCTGTACAGAAAGAAGACCTCTATTTCCCCTCAGGACTTGTGGTTTTCTGCACAAATACTGCTGTTTTACCAATTTCACAATCTAAAACAAAACAGGGCTGAACCCTTACAAAGTTAAGAACAGCCATGAATAAGCTTGGAGAAAAGGTAACAATGACATTTGAGCTGTTTGTTTAAACTGAAAAAACTGTGCATACCTTTAAACAAATATATATTTATTTCACATTTTACCTCAGCTGTTTTTTTCATTCTGACTAGTTGTTATATTTGATTAGTGAAATGAGAAAAAAAGGTATTGGCACAGAGGTGTGACGAAACTGCTCACCACATAATCCAAAGGTCAAGGATGAGCTCCTGCCTAGTGCTGCATTGTGTCAAACTGTTAATGGGAAAAAAGTTTGTCCCATATCTTCACAGTCATGGCATTGACCAGGTTCAGCAGTATGACACTGACCTCTGCTGTTACAAATAATTACCTGCATAAAAACATATCTGAAAACTGTTATTGGTGGTATGAATGAAAACCTCTTCATATCTCCAGTAAAGCATGTAGAATTATGATAAAATATAATTTATATGTATAACAAAATTCCAACTACAACATAGAGTTTTATTGATGAGGGGTGGATTTGTATTTCTTTTTTTCTCTGTTTTTAAGGCAGTTTATGACAAATTGTATGGAAGGCAATTGTAATGTTTAAAATAACATTTTAACATCATCTGGAGATAAATGGTTACCTATTTCATTTTGTCAGGATAACAAAGATGAAACATTTTGTTTATCACAAGAAAAGTAAATTGTTTTCTAGAGATATTTATTAATTATGATCATTTTCATTTTCAAGAACTATGATCAAATACAGAGTTCGGAACATCTATGCCTTAACCTAATGTTGCAAATTCTGGCTTTGTGACTATTAGCAGTTTAAATTAGGTGCTAAACATTCATTTTACAGTAGATAGTTAAATCCAGAATACAACAGGACCATTTCTCTAGATGATGATGAAAATGCAAAAATTAGCTTCATGATCTAAGAATATCTGCATTAAAATAATAATAATAAAAATAATAAATGCATGCAAAATAATATTGGCTGCTCTCAGCTTCCATAAATTTGTGCATACTTTTTTGTCAAATATTTTATTGATTAATCAATTTGGAAGATTTTCTCTCAACCTTTCCTCTTCAGACACAACAAACTTCTTCTCTTATCCTCTTTCTCATTGCTTTACATACAATGTGAGAAATGTAACCGTATCTTCAAGGCTTCTGTGTAAAATGATCTCACTTCTGTCTGTCTGTCTTCTCCAGGCTGTCCAATACCCAGGGTATTAATATCCAAATTCTTGGCACTACTACTGTTCTCATGATTACCAATGTCACTGAGGAGGATTATGGGAACTACACCTGTGTGGCCTCAAACCGACTGGGTGCTCAGAGTGCCAGCCTTTTCCTCTTCAGTGAGTATTTATTGATGCTGCTCTCAACAATGCAGAGTAGGTTTGTATTAAAAACATGGAAGTATTTATGTGTGGAAAAATGAAAAAAATCTTGCCATATCATCTTTATACAATGATGGAACAAGCTACCATTTAAGGTTTGTGAGTTATCATGTGAAGCAGAATGACTTTGAAATGTTAATTCCATTAACCTAATTTCCCATGGAATTATTGAAACTCAGCAGGGAGGAAATTCAGTGTAATTCTTTTTTTTCTTCACTTTAAGCCCTACTGCTGAACAACTGAAAGCCAGGATAAGAAGCAAAGCCTTTCTGTGTATTAATGTTAGTCATATGGCAACTGGGACGTTCTTATCCTTACATGAGAGTCAGTTTACACAACTCTTGGGGAAATGTGGAAATCTGGCACAAGAGGCAAGGTGACATCTAAAATAAAGTAGGGAAATATTTAAAGGTTTTTAACTAAAGTCAAAGTCAGCTCAAAGTCTTATCAAGTCATTTTTATACCACCGCAAAGTCACAGATCACACATTTTTTTCAAAGGATTTTATATTAATTCAGTGAGCAACATCACAGGAAGGGGGGGCGGAGTTATTTGAAGAAAATGGAAGAAATTATCAACAGAGGATGGATCTCCATTCAAGATAAATAGTCAACTGATGATATGGACAAATGAGGTTACAATGATTTTCAGTTAGTCATACTAGCAGCATATCTCGGCAAGAGAAACACAAGAGAATGATGACAACATGAACAGCAACATCTGCTGCTATGACTCTAAACTCCACAAAAAAAAAAAGCCAGCATTAAAGTTAAATCACAAACACACACATGCTGGTCACCTTTAGGCTGATGGGAAGTATATTGCTGGGATACTGATGTCAACATACAAACAGAATTAATCTGACATAAGTGGTGATAAAATCTGAAATGTGAAAAATGAGGCCAGTGTTGGAATTGATCTGCAGCTTTCTATCACTGTGGCTCGGCACAAAGCCAATCCATTCAACGTCCACCGACCACAGCTCCAGTCTCTGATTGGATGGGCAGCCCTCTAGCCTCCATTGTCCAACGAGGGCTCCTAATAAAAACGTGAAGCTGCAGTGCATAACTCGCTCAGTCAGCTACATGAACAGTGACATAAAGGTACAATGTGTAAGAATTATTGACATCTAGTGGTAAAGATGGACATAGCAATGGCTTCAAATGCCAAGCACAGTTGTAAATAAGACAATAAATAAGAAAATAAAAACATGACACTGATTAGATACATATGGATATATAACATTTTCATCATTTACCTTTGTTTTTGTTCCACACTGCACCTTTAACGATTGCAGTGGGAGATTGTTATCTTGGCCCTTAATATTCCCAGAGCATAAATCTGATTTTATGCCACATTTCGATTTGGCTCTTCACAAAATGAATTCAGGTCTTTGCCTTGTCTCATTATTCCTGCTAATTTAACTCAGGTTTTCTGCACTTTCTAACATCCAGACAAGATGTGATTCCTTGATAAAGGTGGAACAGCAATATCGCTAGTTGTCAGATACACAGCCTGATGGCATGATCCACTCTTACAAAGAAAAATGTGATGTATTACATTGGCTTTTGTGTGATTTTTAACATTATAGGGTAGGCGTTGGGGTCATCTTTCACTTGACTTAATCACTACTCTAGAAAATTGATGAAAAGCAGTTGCATCCCATCTCCTTGATTAATAAGGACATAGCTTTTAGTCTTTGAACATTTTTCAAGAAACTTTCCATGCAAATATCTGAACTTCATTTACTGTAAATATTCATTCATCTTGGTGGACACTGATGAAGAGACATGACTAACTGATCTAATAGACTTGCAGTAGAAGCAAATCTACCGAACGGCCCATTCCAATTGATAAGCCTGGGAATCTCTTTGAGAACTGAGCCAGACTCATGTTAACGTTTGTTGTACAAACATTATGCTTTATAACTGCATCACTATCTCTCAGCCAATGAAGGCCAGACTCTTTAACAAATTAAAATTTTACATCCAACGTTCACTCTCACTTTGAATCCCTGATTTGTGGTTGCTCAGACATCTTCACTTGCAGTTTGGTGCTTGGCAGGTATTTGATGGTCGGGAGGTTATCTGAGCTGTTTGCTGGTAATGAACCTGGATGGGAGAAGCTTGAACTAAACTATCAGCAAATGGTTGAGAAAGAAGAGTCAAATTTGTGTCAAGCTGCATAGTTGAGCAACAATTTTCTAGTATGTGATAAAAAATACATTGTTAATATCATAATATTTCACCCTTCACACCAATTATACATGTTTTATCTTCATTTAAAAAAAAGCTTGAGCTGCTCCCTGAACTGAGGTTATAAAGCATCTTGAAAAGACACAGAGCCTGGTTGACCCATCAGGGCATCGTTTCTTCACCGTTTGAATTTCATACCTCAACACTCACTGCTCATACAGATGGCTCTGTGTGGTACACACACACACACACACACACACAACACACTCTACAACTACCAGCAACACCATCTGCAATACAGGCCAGTAAGCATGAGTTTCCCATGGCTTGCACTCCATTGAAATTCATTGTGTTGTCTCTGTAAAAACACTCTGGAGCTGTGAAAATGTGGCACACAGGTGCAGTTAAATGGTGCTCAGCATCAAAACATCACATGAAGAAAAATATTTGTATCTATTTATCAAAACTAATTAGAATATGATACTCATATGTGCTACAGCTTCTCTTTGTTTGACAGATGTTTCAGCTTTTAAGGTGTATGGAACTAGAACAGGGACATTTGTTTTGTGACTTGTATCTCCAAGTTTGTAACTTATTA
>JAOXYM010000009.1:4813579-4823876 GCA_028567055.1 Leptatherina wallacei
ATACAGTTTTTTTTTTTTTTTGGGGGGGGGGCAGCTATTGTTCCTAAACAGACATATTATTGAGGTTAACTGTTTCAGCAGCCAAAGAAAATGGTAGATGGAGATTATTCAGTCTGAAGTGATCCCAGCTGTTCCCAACTCATGTCCCAAAACCCATATCACAAGATTATATCTGCATCTAAAGATTTGTATTCATCCAGATTTTCTTTTGTACAGTCAATGGGCTTCTCTGTCACAAAGCTATGTTGTCATTTGGAAACATCTAACCACTTATTTGATGTAATCAAAGTGGTCCACATCTTATCAGTACGAATCACAGTAGCTAGATGCCACTCATGTGAGCCTATGTTTCCCTTGCTCAGAAATAACAACACACTCCTGCTCGGCTTTGAACAAACTCCACAGTTTATGATGGTAATTGGCACATTTGCTTTATTTCGAAAACAGACATTGAAACCATTTTTATTTATTTTTTCTCACAAGTTTGAACTCCTCCATAAGGTTGAAACTGGACATTGCACTCACTGGAACATAGGAAAAGGATGTTTGTTTGTTTTTTTTTTGTTCATTTGTTCGCTTGTTTGGGTTTTTTTGTTGCTTTTTTTTTCTTTTTTGTAACATCAGTGCAAGAGTAATTTTTTCCCAATTCATATAAACTGTCATAACAACACCAAAGACATCAAAAAGAAGCCGCCACACCTCTTAAGTTTTTGTGACTGCGAAGAAGTTCCTCTCAGAGGGAGAGTTCCCATCATGCATTTGGTTCGATGGTTCATGCTACTGTTCTCACGTTTGCTTGGCAGAACACAATCGTTATATGTAAGAGCCAGTTACATCCATACTATAGTTGATTTCTATAGTTTATTATATGATTTCAATGGCAACAGGTCCTTTACTGTAAATGTGAGTAGACAGAGTTTGTAAAAGGGGTGTAAACCAGGCTTGAATGACTCAAGCAGAATAGAGTAAAAGTACTTACATGTTGTTTTTTTGGATTCAGGGTAAAACTGCCCAACTGGAAATATCACACATTTAAGTATACATTCTATCATCCATTAGATGTGTCAGTGCATTATTTATTTGTTGTGTTCTCAAAACACTTGTACCGTGTTGAAAACTAGAGTTGCATTTTAAATCCTGTTTGTTTTTTGTGCGTGCGTTTGCAGAACAGATTTTGTTTGCGACATAGGTTCAGAGAAAGTACATTGCAATGCAAATTAGGTACGGTGCATTGGCAATGCATTTTTAAATGTGTGAGTATCCAGTTGGGAACAGTCGTTCCAGCTGATGCTTCAAATACATCAAATAGCAAAGTTGTAAGATAAGAAGTCTTCCACCTTATCATCATCATCATCATCATCATCATCATCAAGATAACAATCACATTTCATAATCATCAACACCAACATCATCATTATCAACATCAGTTCCTCATAATATTAGCTTGAGCCAAAAAACTTCACACTGGAAACTCCCCCCAACATGAGAAAATCATTGCCACACAAAAAATGACAAACAAATAGAAACGGACTGCCTTCGCATTGGGAAGGCAAAAAGAGCAACCTTTTTAGATTTTTGTTTTTGTATTATTCTTCATACTTTTAATTCTGCTTTCGTGGTTAGACTTTGCCTTAGTCATCCTTGGACTCGGCGGCCTCTTCCGCCCCGTCTGCTGGGGTTGCCTCCTCTACTTTAGACTCCTCTGCAGCATCTGTGTGGAAGGAGGGAAGGAGAACAAAAGGGTAGAAATGAAAAGGGAAGCAAAGAAAAGAAAGTAAAATCCAAAAGGATGTAAAGGGGCAGAAAGAAAAGCAGAAATTTGAGTTAGAAAAGAAGACGTGAGGTTGTTTTGCTTTGTTAGGCTGGAACAATAGAGATCTTTATTCCCATCTGAAAGAGATGTGTACTCTACTTCTACTTTGCTCACAAGATGCCCACTTACACAGACAGCATGTCATGCTGTAGATATTGTCTGAAATTTTACATTGACTGTAAATAATAACAAACAAGGAGGATCATATTGGACCCAAGAAGCCTGTGGACTGACATTATAATGCAAACAGCAGCATCTTGACCTGTTGCATCTCATTCTGTAGGGTGCCCACACTGTGTTGCATTAAAAAAATATCCAGCTGTGGCTTATGTACAGGTGAGTCCTGCTACATCTGCATCACAAAGCCATGACTTGGCTCTCATCAAGATTAAAAAGCATTGTTATTGTTAGTCTGTACTAACATACATACTTTGTCGCAAATAAGAAAATTAAAAATGATTTTAAAAAATTTTAAACAAGGATAATCTACACTGAATAAGATTTTAATTGTACAGTAGATCCACTGTATGATTTGGATTTTTATTGTCTCAGACTAAACCTTTCCTTCAAGTGCCCTGAGAGCAGTGATGTCACACCCGGATGATCTCATACTCTTTTAATAGAAAGAAAAGACATCAAGGAATGACATCATTGCATTAGAGACTGGGGTAATGGAGTTCATGTGTGTGTGAGGATGTGAAGGGAGAAGTGGGGTGATCATGCCAACGTTAGTGCCTGCACTAAAGTGCATATGTGTGTGGTGTCACACAAGACAGCGTGAGTCACAGCAGATCTTCGAGGTAAGAGGTAATTGGCTTGTTAGGTAGCGTGACAGATTTGAGAATGTCTTTCTCCATAGCCGCTGAACTACGTGGAGCAAACACAATTTCATCCAATTTACCGAGCAAAAGCCTGTCATCTCTTGTGCAGTGACATCAGATTGAATTTTTTCACAGCAGATTTGTAACTCACTGAGACGCTGATGGAATCCACAGATGAGAAAAATGTTTTGTAAATGAACACATTAGATGCAATCAGGCATCCTTTTTATCTACATGGGCTACATGCTGCAACTTTTTGTCTATCGTAATTCAAAGCCTCTCAACACAGAGAGGACAGCACGTTTTCTCGGCAGTCATTAAATGCTACAATGTCCTCCATCTATGTAAATAACATTCAACTCTACAGAGGACTATCTATTCTGTCTTCTTTTGTTCTTTTGGAACTAGTTTACTGGTTTACTCCTTAATTAGCGTAACAGAGATCCACATCATTGGACAAAGCACTATGAGTCAAATTTCTGTTAGTTTAATAAACTTTTGCTGGTCGTTTTAAACTGTTTGTAAGATTTAATGTGTCTTATGGGAAAGGAAACCTTTCTGACGGGGCCATAGGGTCACGCATGGCTACATAGTGTCTGCCCAGATATAATATCTCAGATATTCCTGGAGGCTAAAATCATTCCTAATAAAGAGCTCTTTATTTTCCTCTGTGGTATTGCCATAACAGTTATTGTTACAGTCCAACTTGAGTTTTGTTTCCACTTTAGACATCTCCTTGTACTGATTTACAACAGCAAGCAAATCAGCCAGACTCACATTTGAATGGAAACTCAGCTTGTTGCATCTCTGGAAAAGCACCTGTATGTTTTCCCTGAGTCTTATTTAACACCAGAGAAGTGTGCTCAGACTATTATTGCCCATCGTTTTAATTTCTTCACTCTACCGTCTACAGTTATCCCTGGTGATACTCTCCAAATCAGTTACCCTTGGTAAATATAGAAGCGCTCCGGCTCAGATCGCATTATTCACTGCTGCTGGTGACACCGAAATGAAAACAAACACATGCAAGCAAACAGTTTTCTGTAGTTATTTCCAGTGCAGCACCAAATCTGGACCTGGAAAATGCTGATGTTCTTATGCAAGTATAAAAAGATGTAAAGCTCATATCTCTTATCTACACTAGCTACTGCTGCAATGCTTTTTTTAAGTAACAATATATATATTTTTCTTTTTTAAAAGCATTTTAATTGGTTTTACTGATGTTCAAATTGTACTTTTGGGTATGATAAATGTGGTCATGGTGTATGCTAGCAAGCTCTGCTGGAATCAGTTCTATGTTACACCTCGAGATCTGGAGTAACTACCAGACCTTTACAGAGCGACTCAGTCATAAATATTCATCTGCTTTCAGAGTCAGTTCAGTTAGTCAAGTAGATTGTTGCCAGCGGCGGGTTCTTAATTAGCAGTTCTTTGTCAGGTAGTGCTTGTTTATGACAGACTCCCCCGGTGTGGATCGTGACCAGTATGGATCATTAATCATTCATTTAAATCAGAGCACCTGTTATACCCGCTCTGCTCCATGCAGGCCAGCCATCCCATCGAGGTGGTAACTATGACAACAGGGAGACAGTGCTGCCTAGGTGACCTAGTTTCTGCGTAGTTCTCTAGTTTGTGTGTGCGTAGGTTTCCCACTTCGCACTCCCACCGACTCCAGAGTGAGCATGCTCCATTAAGCACCTATCTGACCCAGTCTGAGAGTCCTTGGACCAGATATATGAGTTTGTGTCAAGAGTGTGTTTTACCACATCGTGTTGTTTCTGCTGTAGTTAGAAGTTACTCTGTGGTTTGTTTGAAGTGTATTAGCTGACAGGAAAAGTTAAGAAATCAAGGATATTATGACACATTTTCATGCGCAGTGATTTCTGATGAGTTTTATGGGATCATCTGTTTCCACCACTGTTTGCATTTCAGTTTGAATAATTGATAATAGTAGGGTAAATGTGTCTGTCATGCTATCATTAAACTCACATGAAGCCGTCTGAGATGTTCATAAACCTTAGTGATTTGCAAAACATGCTGCTTTCTCATTAAGCAAACACGCAGCTTCGCTTCGACACAGAAACCCCGACCATGACCAAGATAACATCATCTCGCTGTGAAAGATTCTCACACAGTACTAATCATTTCTCTACAAATCTCTTCCTCATCAGTATGGAGTTCCCATCAAGCAGATGCTGAGATACAAGGCTGTCTAATGTAATATTGAGCTGTGTTTCTGTGTTAAACAGTGAATGGTGGAGCACTGCCAAAGATCTTTAAATCCTAAAGACTAAACAAGCAGTTTTATCCTACTGCCTGCCAAGCGGACAGCGTAAAAGCTCACCAATTCTTCTTTATTAGATTTTTACAGTGAGTAATTGCTTCTTGATTGTAGGAAGTGACTGGAACTATTTTTTTTCTCTGAACTCACTGCCCTCCCAATCACATGCCCACCTAGGAGATGGATCCAGAGCATACCTTGTTTATCTTTTGTTTGGTTAGGCTCCTCCTTCTCAGCTGTCGGACTGACAGCGGCAGGCACGTCGGCTTGTCTGGCCTCCTCCTTCTTCTCTTCACTCTTCTCCTCCACTTTCTTCTCCTCAGCTGTGGCTGTGGTGGGACTCTTAGCCGCTGCCGGCTCCACCTCTTTGGGCTTCTCCTCGGCTTTCTCCTCCGCCTTTGGCTCCTCTTTCTTAGGTTCGGAGGGCGCCGTGGCCGCCGTGGGAGAGGCAGCAGCCGGGGCTGCCGTTACAGGAGACGTCACTGCTCCTGCAGCTGCCGGAGAGTTAGCTAGCTTGTCTGCCACTGGGCTTTTGGCTTGGTTTGTCTCCTCTTCCTTATTCTTGGCCTCCTCTTCTGCAGCCTCCTCCTGCTGGGCAGGTGCCTCCTCTCCTTCCCCTTTCTTTGTCTCCTCTCCTCCCTCTGTGGCCTCCTCTCCAGCAGCAGGACTGTCGCCTTCCTTCTCTTCCTCTCCATCTTTCATCTTTTTCCGAGTTATGTGTCCACGGAAGCTAGCCTGTATTTTGGTGGCAGCCTTGTGGGCCTTGTCCTCGGGTTTGTTGGTGGTGCCATCTTGTTCAATCTTCTGATCTGCATCCTCATTCTTCTCCACCTGTTAGGCAACAGACAGTACAGCAGGTTAACAGCTGGAAGCATTGATGCAGAGCCAGAGGTAAGTACTGCTCTATTGTGATGAGAGGTAGAGGATGATCATCCAAAGACATCATGCTGGTATACGTTTTTTCAGGCTTATATATCGCTCCCAAGTTCATTACATACTCTAGAAATGTAATGAACTGAAAGGTCAAAAGTCAGGAAAAACAAACTTTTTAGGTGCCTTTACTGGAGAGTTAAAAACTGGGGAAAAGTTGGGTTAGAGTTTCAGGACAGGTTTTGAAACCGAATCAAGGTGTGTGGCAGGATGAGGAATGGGGTTAGGAACAGGACAGATCAAAGTGCAATACTGAAAGGGATTTGTTGATATTACCTTTGGCAGCTGGATCCATAGCTGTCCATCAAATAGTGGGTTGTGTTATGAGTCATATAAATCTAATAAAAACAAATCAAATCAAATCAAAGAATGAATGATGAGCACTGAAAGTGGCAAACAAAATGAATCAGTACATTGAAAATGAATAAGCAAACATATACAAAGTAAAATATTCACCTGCTGAAGTTCAACTAATAAAAAAGCCGGAAATATGCCCCTTAAATTAAAGTGTTAAAGCACAACAAAGCAACAGAAATAGTCAAACAGCATGCAGGCTGTGCAGCATCGGTTTTCTAAAATAATGAAGATGTGAGGGGGAAAAAAGCAGGATCTAAATGGGTTTGAGTTGCTTCCCTCTTTCAGGTATTAAAGCTTTGTCAGGCGCCAGACACTGGCAGCTGAGGAGAATGAATCTATAGTATCATTTTATGAGACAGAAAGAGGAGATTTAATGCCATTGTGAAGGATGAAAATAATAGATGTGTGTGTGTGGGGTGGGGGGGGGTCGGTTTTCTCCACATAATGAATTAAATTCACTGGGATTTGGGGCAAGACAAATGACTCTGGGGATTTATTGCTGTTATTCAATCCAGGCATTTAAGCCAATGTTCTCCTCTTGACAATAGTGCTGAAATAGGTTTAGTAAATACCTAAACGTAAATGCATCCATTAATGCTCTCTGCGTTTTCTGCTAATGATCTTATAAAAACTGAAGAGCAAACTGGAAGTCTAATTATGAGCCATCCTCATCCTCAGTCTGGGTACAGGTACAGCCTCATGTCTGGCTGCTAGCGAACAAGCCGCCTGCTGGAGTCTCCTCAGCATTCACTGCCATCCCCCTCCCAACCATCAAAGGTTACCTTGACAACCAGAGTGCTAACTCATCACCGCCCTGTCTGCTGGTTGGTTCTATGAAAGACTATGTGTCACCGTGATTGGCAGCGCACCTGACCCCTCAGGGGAGGGAGCCCACAGGAACTCGTAAATCAGGGCGGAGCAATCGGCATAACTGAGGAAGGGTTGCAATGCAGCCGCAGGGTGTGGTGAGAGGGGTTAATGTGTATGTGTGCACATTAATTTTGCAGTCTGCATCAACAGGCAGCAGAGCGTTGTTTAAAAATGAGTGAATCTGAGAGGAAATATCCATAATCCAGCATTTATTCCCTGATACCTTCTGTTTTTGGTCCTGTCACTGTATCTGATATTAGATTGGAATTGGACAGCTGCCTGTGTGAGGATCACATCAGCTTGGTATGATTTAGGAGCCAGAGGCCCTAAACCAACATGCCTTCTTCAGGGTCACTGTGTCAATGAAATATTGGAGCATGGAGGCCAAGGTGCAAACGTGCTGCTAATATTCCCCTTTTCCACTTTTATTCCCTCTGGGTTCAGTGTGTAAATCCTGCTCCATGTTTTCCTGCACTTCTTAATATACACCATTCTCCTGAAGCAATTTTTGCCAATGTAATATTAAAAGGAAAAGAAGAAGAAACTACCGGCTGGGGGAGGGATGGTTGATTCTGAGGAGCTCAATGCTTCTCCTCATGTGCAATGATTAACACCCCAAACATGGCCTATGGAATCTTTGTTGATCAGTAATTAAGGGTTGAAGTAAACTCAAGCATAAATCCTGCTGTTAGACCGGTCAGCTTGGAGACAGACAAAGCACCCCGGCCCCACCCTCTTCTCTTAAGAATATACAAGCCTCGGCTGACTTATCGGGCCTTTATTAGTCTGATCTCATGGGTGCTTGCAATTGCCAAAAATTTAACCCAAGCACTTAACGCTAAACTGAATTACTTACTGGCTGCATTCAGTGAGTCAGACAGGGAGAGAAAGCGATTGATGAGGGTGTTTGGGAATATGGGGGGGTATGACATCATTACTGGAACAGAGAGGATGTAATTTACTTTAGTGATATGGCTGTGGATGAGTGGGAATGTAAGAAAGTAACGGCAGAGTGCCAGGTGATCTCATGTCGTGTATGAAGACAGGAAGCGACATCACAACTCTAACATCATCATTTGGATCACTTTCAAAAGTAGGATGAAGAGCAGATATCAGACTTTTCATATCAAACTGATTATTCCTTTACATATTGTATCAGAAATTCCTATTATTTAACCAGAAACATGACAGCAAATCCTTAAGATTTGTTTATTTAAGCCTTTTTAATTGAACTCTGGTCACGTACCCTCCTGCAGGCTGTGTTCCACTCGCCGTCTGTGTGGCACACACACACATTTTCATTCATAAATACAGCACCACATCCCTACGGTGCAGCACACCACATGGTACACTGCTTTAAAGTCTTCACACGCCTGTTTAAACAATTCATTTGCAGCGAGGAAACATATTTGCATTATCAGGTTAATCAAATTACTTTTTATAATTAGCCCACAGTGTTTGCTTTTTGTACACAAGTCATTCTGGTTGCCATAGATACACTATGTAAAATACTTTTTTTCCCCTTTGAAATCTAAATAATGTAGCGAATGTCTTTATCTGTGTAGATTCTAGACAGGTTGATGCAACAAACTATAGTTTATCTACATACCAGGGTGCCCTTCGCTCCTGCAGGACCCCCCCCCCCCCGACCCCCACCACCACCACACACACACACACACACTCTCTCCCTGTCTGTTTTGTCTGTAAAGATAACAAATGGCCGTGGTGAGATGTGTTCAGCACATCATCTGCAGGTTGGATGTGTCTATTTGAGCTTTGTCTATCAGCTGCAGTCTGCGCTCTCTCTCCCTGCCAGACTCTGTCCTTGGGTGGGCACCGGCTGTCGTGAGAACCACACCCCAGAGTCAATGGCATTGCCGGCTTATCCATAACTACACTCACACATGTGCACACATCACCATCCCCCAATAGTGACACACAGTAACAATCCACCACCTTCCCACTGCCTCAGAGAGAGTACCATTAGGGACTTGTTTCAGAAGGGGGGGGGGGGGGGGGGGGCAAGGGAAGATACAGTGAAGCGATGAGGTGGATGCTGACTGAATTACCACAGAGACACAGCTCAGGGTAATGTATACACAAGACGTGCATACAATTATGGTCAATTTTATTTTAATCATCACTCTGATTTAGTCCCACTCTTTTTACCTTGCTGCTCCGCCCAGCCTTGGATCACTGCAGCTGGCCAGAGGGGGAGAAATATTCACCATTTTAGTTGCATTTATAATGATGCATTGCTTTGCAGAATCCTTTTCATCACAAAACCAACAGGTCCTGCTGCTTATGCCCTTTATTCTAAGTCACTTTAACGTGTTATTATGGAAGATTTGTGCATATTAAGATAGATATCTCGTAAAATGATTAGCACCTTGGCTTATTTAAAGAAAAACTAACTTCTCAAATATTTGCCACATTAACCAGACAATTGTAGTCTCCTTGCAAGTGGTAAATTCACTTCTAGCACTGGCACCATGATCCTAAAATCCTCTCCAAGATTTCCATATCTGGTTCTCTTCAAGAACCCTCCAGACACCAAAGAGCAGAGGCTGCTGTCTGCAACTGCTGAATATCTCCTTCATTCTCTTTCTGTCGTCTTTCACTCTTTTTTTTCTCAGTGAGCAAACTGCCACCCACTCATTCTCTCTCTTATTCTCTCTCTCTCTTCCTCGCTCTGAAACGCATACACACAGCGGAGCACCACACCCTTTTAGCCGGCTATCTCCTGCAGATGAGGAGAGGGGGGCTCAGGTGGCGGCTGCCACAGCCCCCACTCGACATCTCCTCCTCTACCCCTTCTTTTCTTTTGACGGTGCATTGATATGAAAGGACGCACGGTTTCTTTCTCTCTCTTTTTTTAACGACAGCCCAGGAAAAGATGCTCTGCAGCAACTAATAGCAGCCATATGCCAGCCTCATTACATGCTCTGGAGCAGCCTTTAATTCAATTACACCGGCTCTCCGCCTGAACAAAAGCTCTGCAATCGCCACTGATCTCATAAGGGATGAGAAGATGGGACAGTGGACTAGGGGGAGTTGCCAGAGGAAAAGGGGAAGGGGTTGGGATGTGTGCCTTGGCTTAAATCAAGCTATGAGGAAAAAGCTTCGGGTGCCTGGGGAGCGTTTACGTATGAAACTGGTCTCATGACAATTGCAGGATGGTATAGAAAAGAGATGAAGTTGGGAGAGAGTTGTACTAGAGATTAG